>BPLR01009356.1:0-111264 GCA_021605095.1 Caerostris extrusa | reverse complement strand
TATACTTTAGCAAAACAGATTTCTTTTTTTAAAAAAAAAAATTATTTTTTTTTGTTGCACTAAAAAATAAGAAATTTTCAAATTGTCAAAAAAAAAAAAAAAATGTTTAATAAAAATTACCATGTTAGAAATTATCAAACTAAAAAACATTTTATCTTAATCTAAGCAGTGAAAAACAAGGACAATTTTTATCAGTTTTCTTTAAAAACAAAATAAGAAACTGAAATTAATTTAAATTAATCTTCCACTTAAGACATCTGAAACACAAATTCTTGTATTATAAAATATTGATTATTTTCTTTCAGATATTGATTATAAAAAAGTTATGTCTCCTGATTCTTCTAAACTTTATCTTACTGACATCTTAAATGATTCCAATGTTCATATGTTTGCTAAAGTAGCTTCAGATATACCTAAAAGTATGTTTTTAATTCTCTGTGCAAAATCATTAAATTGTAGAATTTTATGATTTGTTTTTGTAATATGTATTACTATTTATTTTTATTATTTATGACTTCAAGGAAATTAATCTGCAAAAGCCTGTTTAAAAGTAATATTTAAATATAACAGAAATAGTATGTCATAAAAATAAATTTCATATTAAATAATAATTTTATTATTTATTTAAAATCATGTTTGCTTTAAACTGTAATTGTTTTTTTTATTTCAATTTTAAAATAATGAATTCATTCAGGGTTATTACATTTAAATTTTTGCTTCAATGCTAACTATATAAAAATTATTCCTTCATATTTTGTCTTGGGGCAGAATTACAATATAATAATTTTGTAATTTCTAAAATTCTAGTATAAAACACATAAAATTCATCAATTAAATCAGAATATTCTAGTGGCTTACAACTATCTTATGAAAGTTAAAGAGTTGAGCTATTTATAGTGACTATTGCATATGTTTCATAAAATGGATATTTTAAATTTTTTGTTACTTCTAATATCAAGTATAAATAACATAATTTGTTCTCTCAATTGTTTTGTCATTATTTGAAATTTTAACAGAATGTATTATTATTTTCAGGATGGCACATTTTATAGCTCTTCAAATATCTATTGTCTTTGGGCAATAAAATATTTCTTTGAAGGCAATTCTTCAAATGCCAAAGTTCCCATTACTAAGGTAAATATGAAAATGTCTTTATTACTTAAGTTAGCATTTTTACAGGTTAAATAATATTCAGTATCAAAACATAAATATAAATGTCTTTTTTACATATAAGAAATTTTTTTTTTAAAAATTTTTTTAATGTTAACCACAGTTTTTAAAATTATGTAATTTAAAAATTACTTTTAAATTATTCATATTAAGCATTTGTTTAAAATCATACATTAGTCTCATACTTAAAAAAAATATCGTTTTATTATTGTGTGTAACTTTGAATTTTTAATTGACATTGCCGTGTAATATTTTGAATTAATAAAAGAAGGTAATTGTGACAGAAATTTATTTTTAATGAATAAAGCACTTTTTTTTTGAAAGTTTCATTTTGAGCAAAAAAAAATTTCATACATCTAGTAGTATATTTTGTACTTTTAATAATATTGATATATATATATATCAAAATTTTGGACTCATTTTACTGGATAATATAAGCATTTTTATATAGCAAAATTTAGCAATAAGTGTAAATTAAAATATTATTTAATATAATAATATTTTATGCATGCATATATAAGTACCTTCAGATTATTCTAATTTTATTAAAAAAAAAAATTTTTTTTTTTTTTTTTTTTTCATTCTAAACTTGACTTGAATTATTTGTGTAATTACAGACTGAATGGATTCACAGATATGAATCTTGCTCCAACACACTTCAGCGATTAGATCCTATAGACATACTAGACTTAGTTGATTCCATAACTTTTTCAGAAAGAGCTTTAGAAAAAGTAAGTACATAGTGAAGAATCTGTGTATCTAAGTTAAAAAAGTGTGAGCAGCTGATAATTAATGTTTGTAAAATGCTTGCTTAAATGTTTTTGCATTTCTTGTGAAGGATTTTCATTCTTTTAACTAAATTATTATTTTAAAAATCCATAATTCACTCATTCTAGGAACAAATTAAATTATTTGTTGAAAATATAATATCCTTTTTTTTGTTGGTTCTAAGAAAATGCTTTCCTTTGTTGAATAAATGATAGTTCCTTTATTGAATGAGGTTCTCAAAACTCATTCATAAAAAAAAAATAACATTAAAAATATATCTAATATAATATATATAATGAGTAATTAAATGGGTTTTAATATATAATTTATGCTATAATATTTCACTATTTTTTTCTAATAAACTATTTATTTTTATTAAACATTTAGAATTTTTTGGTATCTCTTTGTTTTTTTCTCCTTAACTGATTGTTTTAAACAATGATTTTCTAAATAAGCTAGCATATTTTGTGTCAATTAAATTTTAGGAATACAATTCTTATATAGTGACAATTTAACTTTTACTTATAATCTTATTAATATACTTTTTGATTATATCTACTTTGTATTCATATACTTTTGTTATTTGATTAAATATAAAACTAAATTAATAAGACTTGTAATCTGGTATAATATTTGGTTTTAATTTATTTATTTAGATTTTTTTAATTCTCTTCTATAATCTTAACATAAGTTATCATCTTTAAAAATTTAATATGTGAATTGACTATTTTTAATACAATACAACGAAATGCAATCTATTAATTAAAATAAAAACTAAGTGATTTTTAATTAGTTATAAATAATATATGTATATTCCTGAACTGTCATTTTCATAAAAGGTCATTTATTTTTTTTGGGGGACTTTTTAATATAAAGTTTTTTTTGTAATTGTGATAATATTAACAATAAAACCTATTTTTAACCTTAGAAAATATTTTATACTTATTAACATGCATAAACTTAAACATGTTTTTTTTAGATGAATATTGATTGTCGATCTGATATTGTGAAGCGTATTATAAAGTTTTGTCGAGGAAGGTCTTCAATACACAAAAGCAATATTCTTCTGAGGTTAGAGTCAATGCTGTCCTTTGTTTGTATTTTATGTTTATTATTCTACTTCTATTTTATTTTTAGGTTATTTTAGCTAGTAAACAGTTTGTATATGTGTGATAGCAAGAACAAATTTTATTCTTTGCTCAAAGTCATGTAAAAAAATTTTTTATAAAAGAAACAAAAATACATTTTTCATTTTTTTAAATTAAAAAAATACTTGAAGGATTTAATTATAACAAACAAAATAAAATCTTTTACTTCTATGTATAGTGTATTTTTTATGAATTTAAACATTTTTTTAAATTGTAATTTTTTTTTTACAAGTTTTCAGTAAATTATTTTTTTTTACTTTCAATAACAACAATAGTAATATTATTATTATTATTTGCTTAGATTTTATTGGAATCACTTATTTATTTGTAAGTGTAACAAAACCATTAACATTAAATGCAATTCTCTAATAAGTGTCAGATTCTCTTTGAAACATAAAAATGCTAAAATTTTATTTTTTGTTATATTATATTTCAGTTTCATAATTGATCTATTTCCAATATTGTATAAAATATTGAATATGTTTTGTTTTCATTTATTTCCGTTATATGCTCTGTGTTAACTTTATTATAAGTAGTTTAATTTTGTTTCGATAGACTTAATTTTTGTCAGTCATGTAATAATATGCAAGTTGTTCATTCTGAGTTGAAAGAATATTTATTTTTTACAGTACTGAATGGAGTGAAGTTGCTACAACTTTAAATGCCTTGCATTTACATTTGCAGAGACTTGAAGATGAAACTTTGGTTCAGTTAAGGGAATCTTTTGATCCAAAAATTAAAGACTATTGTAAAGAGTTTGATCTTTCTAAATCAGACATTGAAAAAGTAAATTGCAGATTTTAAAAAAATTTTTAGTTTTAAAATAGAAAGTTTGATTAAACGAAGCATTTTTAAAAGAAATTAATAAATTTCTTAAAATTATTTATAATAAATATTAATGCAAAAAAACATTAGAAAATGCTGCAATGTTAGATTTATTAAATTATAGAGAACAGTATATTTTTATTATATTTAATTCTTAATAACAATGACAAAAATTTCTTGAATTTTATTTTATCTTAGTGTAACATGTTTTATTGTTTAGAATTTATCCAGGAAAATTCTAATTCCTTTGTTTTAAACTATCTGGTAGGGTAGCTGCTGCATAAATTAAAATATTTAGATTTTACTGTATAAATTAAAACATTTTTTAGTTTTTGTAAATTTGTTATAAAAAATGTTGTTGAAAAGTGTATAGAAATCTTGAAAAAAATTGTGAATATAATATATCTAATTGTGAATATAAAATATCTAATGATTAAAAATTATTACTCACAAATTATAAAAGAAAAATTATTTTGAATTGCTATTATTAATCGACAAAATTTAATATGTAAAAATAAACGTAAATCTTATATAATATATTTAAAACAAAGAAAATAAACCAATCTACATCATGCCATCATCACATCACTGAATACTGTCACTCATTAATTGTTCATGTTCTTATTGCATGTTCATGTTCATTTCATATTCTTATTTAATTAAAAAAGAATTTTTTTTTTCCTACGCATCATATAAATAATAAATTGAATGAAAAAAACTAAAGTAATTTTAAGTAATTGTAATATTTTGATAAATAGAAAAGGAATATCTTGCTTTATTGCTAAAATACAGGCTTCTTTAACTTTATATGTGTATGTGAATTGCAGGAAAAAAAAATCTTTTTTTGCTGATTTATCCTTTTTTTTTTTTTTTTATTGTTATATTTATACTTACCGCTTAATAAAAAATGAATTATATTTCTCTGTTAGTTACATAACTTGCTAGCAAGGATAGTTTTGGAAGGTCCTGATCTTGAATTGCTGAAGACTTTCATTTCTTGTTGTCCTCCGGAAATTGATTGGGAACCTTCAGATGCATATATGAAAGCGATAAATGTTATCTGTGAACAAATCAAGTAAGCATTTTATTTTATAAATATTTTTAAGCTCAATATATTTAATATAAACTTCTAGAGCAAAATGTTTTAGTGAAAATTTCTCAACTAATTATCAATGTTTTACAGGCATAATCAAAATTTCTTCACTTGTTTCAAAGAAGTCGCTCCAATTCATGCATTGGAAGCTATTTTGCATGACATGACAAAAACAACAGTATGTATTGCATAATTCTAAAGGATTCTCAGTTTTTGATCCTTTACTACTGCAGTTATAATCTATAGTCTTTGATTCTTTAGCAAAAAAATCCTTTAAGTTTTTAAATTTTTTTTTTTCCCTTAATCCATTGTAATCCTTTTATTTATTTATTTTGAAAATTTTTGTTTGATTGATAATTATAACATACAAATTTTATATTTTTGACCAACAGAATTTTCTTTTTATTATTTTCTATTTATTAAGAGAAATATTATCATGTTTGCCATCTTTTATAAATTTCCTAAGATTAATAAAAATATTTTACAAGTTTCTTGATACTACATTTTTCTCATACAGCATGAATGGAAAAATGTAGTATTAGAATGGAATTTGGAGATATTAATATTAAAGCATTTAATTACATTTCATAAGAAAAATTGTTTTATTATTTAGTATTGATTTTACATGTCTAAAGTTAAAAAAAAAAAAATTATGTCTTTAAATATTGCAGCCTTTATATAAATTTATGCTCAGTTTTTAATATGATATAATATTTCTAAAGTTTCTTAAATTTGTATGACCATTCTTCGTAATTGTTCAAAATGATTAATTTTAGTGCAATTAATTAAAAAGATAAGAATTCCATTTCTCCTGAGACTATTATAATTATAAAATATTCAACAAAATAAGTACCAAAGATATCTTTAAACATAATATTATTTAATATTTTCTTTCATTTAATAATAATTTTTATTTCTGATAGAGAAGAATTAATGATGATTGAAGATATGGCTACAGAAATACTGAATGAGTTTTGCCAAGACTCAGAAGTGCCTGTAGCAGTTAGACTGGGTATTCTTCAATTATTGGAAAAAGTAAGATGGATAATTAACTATAAAAATAAAACCTCTAAAAGTGACCACTTCTCTATTCTAAACAAAAATGATTAATGTAGTATGGTATCAAAAGCACAATGAGCTTTCATGTGAAAATTTATTGATATATTAATAAAATAGTGAACAATTTTTTTTTTCATTTTTGTGTATTATTATAAACAATTATGCCAATCTTTTAGTTAATTCGACATTTTTTTTTTTAAACAAAATTAGTTCTCTTAAAAATTGTATGTACAGGAGTAATTTGAAATGCCATATTTTTGTGGATCTCATATATTTTCAGGGAGAAAAAGTTTTATTTATTATTATAATTTTTATCCAGTGTCATTATATTTGCTAGATTTATTATTTAAGAGTGTTTTAACTTTTCCATGTACTGCTAAGAAGTTAAATCTGCCTGTTTTGCTTCTGAACAATAATTGCAAACATTCAAATAAAATTTGTATTTTCAATTTATTAATTTTTTATAAATACAAGTAATGTATTACTCTCTTTAACAAATTTTTTTTTTTCTTTTAGACAAATTTCATTTCACCAGAATATTGTGATTTACTTCTTTTGTATCGTACTCAAGCAGTTGTCTCATCTATGTGGCCAAATCTTCAGGTAACTTGCTTCATTTTCATTCTTCTAACATGTAAAAAAAATCAGAAAGGGATTATCTATATCTTGGAACTATCTTATTCTTTTTATAATAGATTGTTGAGCAATTAGCCATGGGAATATTTTCTTGATTTTCAATGATTTGTAACATAAATACAAGCTGTTTTAACAGATTCATCATCATAAGAAGCCAAAGGTGTAGTGTTAAAAGGGGGCTTATTTAATTATATGTTGTTTTTCATTTTAGAATAGTACACTGATGAATTAATATAGATGTTTATAACTGACTGAATAACTGAATGCATGCGTTGTGAGCATAGCTTGCAAACATTCGCCGAATCTGCTTGGTTAAAAAAATCAAAGGATGTGAAAATATTTCATAATAATAACTTCTTTGATAAATTCAAAGAATGTGAATAAGTTCGTCCAATTTTTTAGAAAACAAAACTTCTGCACCATGTTGTGCCAGTTTTTAGCCATGCATTTAAGAATTTACAATCTTCTGAATTTTTGACTTTCCTACTCAAAGATCATGCATTCAGATATGAACATAACTTAAAATATCACAAACCTGATGCTCAATTAGTAAATCTGATTGGTTTTTCAAATGAGTCTTAAATATACAGAAATCTATCACTGATGGTAGAATAAATTTGATATACTTGTTATTATTACATCTGTTATTGTTGCAAAATTTATATAATTTATGAGTATATTTATGCAGGTGTCTGAAGAAGAGGTAGCAGATGATTTTCAGAGGAAAATATTATTTGATAGTCTTTTATGCCAATGTAAAACAGTGGAACATTTTAGCTCTCTTGCTAAGTTATTGTGTCACTGGCCAGCATTTACACCTTCTGAAACATGGTGAGTCTTTAATTAAATATTTTACTTTACCAAACAAATTGTTAAAATTGTTGTAATTTTCTGAAATTTTTTAGCATTTTAAAATTTTGTGTAAAGAATTTATATTACTAAGCGATGACAATTTTGATGATCTTTAGAAAATTGTACAAATAATTTTTCAGAAGATATAAACTCATAATAAAAGAAATGATCCATATAATACAATAGTCTTTCATTTATATCTTGCATATTCGGAAACTCACAGATGAAATGTAAACCAAGTTAAATAATAATAAAAATAAACATTTAAATTTTGTTTAATTGTTTAGAGAATAAATGTTTTTTTTTTTTTTTATGCATTTACATATATGTTTTTTTTTATGCATTTACACTTTTTAAAATTAAGCTGTGGAGGCTTTAGGGATCTTAAGATTAGGACCTTCTAATCACATAGAAACTCCATAATTAGACATTTGTTCCACCATTGGAAAGGTGTCAATTCCTGATTTAGCTCGACATATTGCAATCTCATTTTTATGGCATTTTAAACGTGATTTGACTTACACTTGTTTTTATCAAATTTTAATTTCATTGCTGAGGATGGATAAACAGAATTATAATTTCAGATCACCTCATAACGAAATTTTTCAGGAGTTGTCATGACGAGCCATGGACCAAACTATTATGCAGAATGGTATCACTAACAACTAAAGAAGCACTTTCTACAGCAGTGAGTGTTATGGAGAAAGCACTTTCTTTCCCCAATTTTAATTTTGAGGTAAGGTAAAACAAAATTGCAATTTTTTTTTTCTTTAAAATTGACCATGTACTGTTTGCAATAAAAACTCAATTTCTCGACAATTCTTTTATTAATGTTGCCTTTCTATTTCAAATCCATGCTGATTGAATGATATTAAGTTCTTTTTAAAATATTAACTAATTTCATATTTTTGAACTAAATCTATTACTCTATCTGCTTAAAAGCATCCTGCCTATGCTTTGTCTTCTGTGACTAAGTTAGCTTAGGTGAGTGCTATCAAATTTTATTTATTTCAATTTATTGAGAATCAAATGGCACATATGTCAGGCTATAATATTTATAATTAAATGGTCTAAAAAGGATGACAGGGTTATATACAATGTTCCATAAATTTGATTAGGTTTATTATTCAGATAACTTGTCTGAATCAGATGAAAACCATACTCTAGTTTTTTTTTCTTTTATTATCAACATTAAAATTACTGTTAATTGATGACACAGCACAGTCTAGTTTTCTGGCAATTATGCAAATTTAGTCCCTTTAAAAAGAAACAGGAATCAACAATTAGTTTATGAACAATTTCTTTTGGAACTAAATTACATGAATGTTAATACTAGTATAAAATATATTTTTCCAGATTTTGGTTACAAATGCAAGCCTATCTTGTCTGTACTAAAAATTCTATTATAATTTAACAATATATATCATGAATACCTCAGACATTTGTAGTTTTACTTTCTCAAGTGATGTAGAAGTATTTTGTTAACATAGTATCAAATAGATCTGTCTGTGATAACTTTTTCAAGCTTATCTTGGTTTTTGTTTCAAACATTATAATACTTGTATAAATTTTGATCACATTAAAATGTAATCATTGCTTGCTTACTTTCCCTTTGAACATGAAATAATAATCTCAGGATAACATCATAAATTCACTCTCTTCTTTAATATAATAATGTGTATTTTTTTTTTTTTTTTTACTGTAGTTAGAAATGAACTAAATATGCATAACCACTTATATTGGCAAAAATTTATTATAAAAAAAACAACTATAATTTCTGAACTTAAAAGGCATCTCAAATTTTAAAAAGCAACATACTTTTATATCCTCATGAAGCATTAAAAAAAAAAAAAAATAGTCATTGATCTCTTCACAAGTAATCTCAACTTTTTTTTTCCTCCATATAGAATTGCCAAGAAGTTTTCAACAAGTTCAAGGAACAGAACAGCATACTACAAACATTAAAATGTGCTTTGATTACTAATCATGATGCTTTACATTCTGAAGCTGTGAAACTCTTAAAAAGCATTCCAAAGGTAATGTAATCATTTTTTTTTTTACCTCATTATAGTATTTCGAATAAATACCTAATCTAACTGGAAAATAAAGTAATACTTATGGACTTTACATATTTGATTTTTAGACGTGATAGAATATGGTTGTAAATTTTTAATGAACAGAGGCAGAAAGAAAATATTCAATATAGGTTTATTAAATAAACATGATACATATATAATCTGCAAGGTTAAAAATGAAACTTTGAAGCATCTTCTGATAATGACTTCATAAAATATACATATCATGGTATACTTTACCACAGATTTCTATTATTTGAAAATTCAACAAATTGCTTTTGTTAATTGAAATAAGTTTAATATCACAAGATATAAAATGAGAAGATTAATTATTAACCGTAAAAAATATTTTTCAACAAAGATAAATATTTCATTAAACTACCATTCTAAAAGTAACAATATAGTATTATCACAGATTTCTCTATTTTTAAATTTCACATTAAAGACTATTCAATAAATATACTCGGATGATCCTTAAAAAAGAAAAAAAATACCATGCCAAAAAGGTAATTTAACTGAAACAGAACACAAATTTTAGTGTTTTACTGCCCATGAAAAATTTGACATGAGCAAGTGGTACAGTATGAAGCAGTTATTCTGTTTTTCAGAGCACAAGGCCACCCTACACTCCCCACACTGAATAGTTGTCCGCTTTTGGACATGGTTTCGACTGCAAAGTGTACATCGACGTCTTGTGCTTCTGACAGGAACATGTTTGTCCATGAGGGCTAGGAATGCTGCTGAATTTTCTGCACCTGTAGAGGGTTAAATTTGGATCTCAGTATGTTTTAAGAAAAATGAATAGCTAGACAATTTTTGGAATGTTTAGGATGTAAAAAATCATAACCTAATAATTATTAAATGAAATAAAACTCCTTTACTCACACAACATGTGTAAATGATATCTCCATGCAATGAAAAAAAAATTTATATTGTAAGAAGTAAAAAGTTTCTAAAATAAAAATATAACTAAGCAACTTAAACCTAATGTGATAAATATAAAATAAGTATAAACTAAATAAGTTCAATATAGTTATTTTCTAAAATTAATAAATAAAAATTAACACATGCAGTGTTTCAGTCAATAGAAAATATAATGATAGTGTATAAAAATGCTGTGGAATTCTTCTAGGTTACCGCTGATGATTATGATTGTGAGCTGTTGGATTTGATATTAAAACGTAGCTTGACAGTTCAAATAATATCTACTGATCTCTACAAACCAGTTATCGAGTTCCTGCTCCATTGCCAAGATGACAATGTGCAAGAAGATTACAAAATAATGGATACTGTGATTAAAGAGATCAATGAAGCTGGTTACTGTTTTGAAGCTGGCAGCCTTTCACTCATTAAAACCTCAACACATTCAGGACTTAGTACTTTTTCTTCAGCTATTAGAATTCTACAAGAATAAAAATATACTGTAAAAAAAGAAATTTAGTTTTTATATATGATCTTTTAATGTATACATGAATTATTTATTTAAAAAATAAATCTTTAAAATCTAAAAGGTGTTATTATTTATTAAAATGAATACATAAAAACACGCAAATGCTATGGCAATATCACAAGATTTATATAATTTGTCTTCAATAATCAATCTCTCTTATATAACACACAATTTGCATTAGAAGTAAAGATAAAAAACATGTAAATGCAAAATGTAATAAATATTATATACACTTGATTAAATGCTTATAAAATTACACATTTACAGTTTAATGATAAAATCTCTGTAAAAAGCATTTTTTGCTCAATCACAAAATCAAAAATGTAGTAACTAAATTAGGTAAACATACTTTGCTTTTAATCATTTTAAAGTCAAAAATTATGCATAACATTAAACTTCACAAATATAATGATCATGATAATATAAATTAAAAACAGAAAATCACATATATAAATACATTATTACATTTATAAACACACTTTAAATTTAAAATACTGTTTTTAACAAATGTATATTTTCACTACCTCTTTTAAAAGAGGATGCTTAATTTAAAGCACCAGAAAACAATCTCAACAGAAGTAGCAACAAATAAGTCATTAAACAAGTAAGACAAATTTAACATGACCTTTATTTTTATTATATTAAAAGTAGTTTTATTAGAATTGGCAGGATGCAAAATGAAATTTAATATATCTATTAGTCATTATATTTAAAAACACAAGATGAATTTATTATCTTTCTAATCAACAACTAATGTTGTCTTGTATATACAAATATCAAAATAGTATGATTTTCTTTCTAAATGAAAATTACAAATGCTAATTATTAAATTAAAAGTCTAATAATGAATTGAGGAATGATTTACTTTACTCCAATATATATTCCTGTCTATGTTATATTAATCAATTTAAAAATACATCAAATTGAATAGTTTTATTACATTAAAACCTGTTTTAAAATATGTTTTGACAAGCAATTGATTTATGTTCAATGTAGGTAAATACCACTGTGATTAAATAAATATTTCGACAGCTCAATGTATATTTTAAAATGTCATTACACATGGTAGGATTAACATAATAATAACTAATTATGGACTGGTGTATTAAATTATTCAGACTTACAACGATATAATGCTGAAATAAAAATAGTAATGACTTCTTGAAAATAATAATATATGAAATTTACCATTTAAAAAATATAAAAAAATAATAATAAAATTCATTTTCAATATAGCAGATGTTTGTGATATATTTTCTTTATAAATTTACACACTTAATTATCCGTATTAGTTCAAGCTTTAAAAAAATTTTATTTAAAAAAAGAAGTAAAAAAATATTAAAAGCAATAATAAGCAACTTAATTCTTTTACTAATTTGATTGTTTCTTGTTATCTACAAAACAGAGGTGCAAGCCCATCCACATTTATGCAACTAACTTATTCTGGCAAGAATGTCAATAAAAGAGAGACAACAGAATAACCCAGAACAACAGCTCCTACTTTGACCATTCGGTCTATACCTGAAGTTAAGCTCCTTGAACAAAACCTCAAAAATGGTAACATACAAAAATGTACCAGCTGCCATTCCCTGCAAAATACCACTAGTAATGACTAGGCTTAATCCTTGAACAACATCCATGACAAATACACCTAAAAGAATCCCAACAGGTGAGGATAAAGCAAAGAAGAAATTGCTTTTGATGATACTGATTTTGCGTAAGTCACTGCGAGTGAGATTGAGACCAACTGTGAAAGCAATAATACATTTGTGAATCATAACTGCAAGTAAAATTTTGAGATCATCTTTTATGGAGATTTGAAGACCAATTGCAAGACCTTCAAAAATTGAATGAAGTGAAAGAGCTACTACAAGAAGTATGGATCGAACACAGAGTTGGAAGCTTGACTATCTGCAAAAGTTACATCATGGTTATGTCTATCAGGGTTGATACTGATAGACCCATAATCAGTACTGGAGTGGCCAGTATTAGAAGGAAAGAGGTGACTGGAATCATCAGCAGAAAATTCTATATGTCTATCACAGTTGACATTGATAGACCCATAATCAGTACTGGAGTGGCCAGTATTAGGAGGAATGAGATGACTGGAATCATCAATAGAAGATTCTGTATTTAGTACTGGACGAGGTTCGTCTAAATCATCACCTTTGAATGTCATGATAATCTAAGAAAAAAGGAAAACAAAATTTATTAATGTATATTTTTCTAAAATTTAAAAAAAAAAATTTACTTTAAAATGAAATATTTTAAGCTTTGCTTAATAAAAATAATAAAAGTTTTCCAGTTCATAGCGTCTTGAGATTATAAATATTCTGATTATTTATGTTAACAACAAGAATTTTTTCTAAAAAACAAATTAATTTTAATACGATATTTGTGGTGTATACACAGATTCATCTACATATACAGTATGGAAGAAAAAAATTTTTTTAGTATAAAATATTGAAATGTTACACATCGTATGCTAAAGTTCTTTTTTATATGATCATGTTTTCTTGAGCATAAAATGTCATACTAATAAGCTGCATAAAGCTCTGAATACTCATTACAATTATGTTTTTTTTTGTATCGCAAATTATGTTTACAGAACAAAGACAAATTTAAAACAAATTAAAAAGGCCATAGCCATGCTGTTATGAAGAATGTGGAGAAAACTGGATTATAATCTTTATATCAGCCTTACAACTGTGTTCACATAATATTAAATGAATGCATAAAAAAATAATTTAAATCTTCTTTCACACATATGATTTAATTAAAAGATAATTTTAAATTAATTTCCAACAATCATGTTGTAAATAATTAAGAATATATTTTCAACTGATTTAAAAAAAAAAAAAGGAATTTTCACAAATGATATAAAACATTACTTTTTTTGCCAAAAAATTTCAATAAGAATTTTTTTTTTTTTTTTTTTTTACATTAACTTTGTCAAATTAAAAGCATATGTTATGTTAAGGTTAAAACTTACATTTATCAATAATGAAATAAAGAATGGAAAGTAAATGCCTAATAATGAAAATAATGCCATCAGGATATTTCAAATCTCGCATTTCATTTTTTTTATTATAAATTTTTGGAAATTTCCAAAAATTGCATATCATACCTTCCAGAGTGGTCCAATAATATGGAAATATCATTAACAAAAAGAAAGTGTGCTTTTTCTATTAGGAAATTGTAGCTAAAATGTGTTTCAGTTAGTGTGTGTATATATATATATATTCATATACATAAAATCATGCTTTATGGAAATCTTCAAATAAATAATGTTACAATTTTAGGCAGTGAACTTTCTCAAGAATGCTTATATGGATATCAAATTTTGGGTGAACTCAGATTCAAAGTTAGTTTTAAAATGCGATTAAATAAAATTTATATTTAATGTAAAATTGTTAGCTATAATTTAATAACAATCAGCTAAATAAAACAAAATATTAACACATAGTTTTAAATAATAAGTCAGATTGATCCCACACACATTGAAATGTCAGAAAAGCAAATGTCATTCTGAAAGAATAATGGTATTAAAAGACAGTAGAAAACTGGGTACTTTATTGATGGTGCTAGACAAAATGTTTGTGAATGTGTTAGCATTTACACAAATCATGCCATACATTATAATTTGTAACATAACATTTACCAATATTTGATATAAAGTAACACCCTATGAACAGATAAGAACTGAAACCAGAAGTTGAAACATCTCAATTGCCCTATTACAAAACAACAATAATAAAAATTATGAAAATATTTTTAATTGCTTTATATAATATTAAAAAAAATGTTCATGGGATATTATAGTTGTTACCATTTTAAATTATTTAATTTATTCTTTTTTAATAAATGATTTGAAATGTTACATTTCAGAGAAAAATGAAGTTGATATTAAAAACATTTCAATTAATGCTATGTTTTGTAACATTTATAAATAGATGCAGGCTAGCTGTGGAATTATGACAAGATTGAAGTGGGACGAAATGCTATGAAAAGGAAAATAAAATATTAATAGACTACTAAAATCAAAATAGCTTTTCAAATAACTATTATTTATTACATCAAATTTATCAAAATAAAATAAGGTACTTACGTATTAACGGTACCTTGGCGACACACTTGCCGGTTTTAAGTGTCGCCAATCTAACAGCTACTAAGGTTACCAAACCAATAGAATAGATTGACGCCACTTAAAAACCGCTAAATCTGTAGCTGCGGTTGGTGCATGTGCTCTTTATTGGCGCAACTGTCGCCAAGGTACCGTTAATACGTAAGTACCTAAAATAATAATTAGGAACTGTTGCTCAACCAGAAAAATTAGCAATGAATTTTGAATTGAAATTATATACGAGGTTTGTCTGTAACAGGACTGGCTCCAAACAGGACATTCATTTCAATTTATGGCAAATCTATTGTTTGTCACCTTCAAAGCATTTCTCATTGGCTGCGTGATGTAAGATTTGTGGATACACATCTTATTTTCCACTAGTCAAAAGCATGTTTCATTTTATTTTTGATAACCGTTTTACTAACTGTGTTGTTTTCTTCTAACAGGTTTCCTACAGCACAAATTTTGTTTTGAGAAAATGAAAAAAGTCATGAGGTGCTAAATCAGAGAAATATTGGAGATGCTTCAGCACTGCAATCAACTTTTCAATCAAAAACAATTGATGGATGGATAGATGTGTAAGCTAAGAAGCATAGTCTTGGTGCATAATGAAATCTTGCTAGTTCTGAATATTCTTTTAAAACAATTTTTCTCAGCTTATTCGAAACATTTTTGTAGTACCCCTGCTTGCAAATTGTTACTTTTGATATCAGAAAATTAAATCTGCATTCTTTAAATTTAATTTTCTGTGACGAATTTTTTTTGAATTTTAGGAAGATGGAAGTTTTCACTGCATGGGTTGTCTTTTTATCTCTGAAAAAGAAGATGAAAAGATGGGTTTTGTAGCAAATAATTAATTTTTTTTTAGAAGACTGGGATCAACATCAATTTGTTCCAGCATGTTGACATCAAATTGTTTATACTATTCTTTCAATTATGATGCAAGAATCCTAGGAACCATTTTGGTGCAAAATCTTTTCATACGAGATCCTCCCAGAAAATTTTCCTCTCGGTGTCTGTCAATATTAGTAATTTCTGATGTCATTCAGACGTTCAGTCGAGGGTCAGCTCAAACACACTGATTTTTTTCCCCAATTTTCATCAGCTCCTCAAATTTGTCTTTGTCTCAAACATGTCTTTTTTTTTAAACTATTTTTAAAAATTTGTACATATATTTTGGGGGAAAAAGCTTAAAAATAGAATGGAAAAATTATATTTCCCTAAGAAAGTCATTAGGGTAGTTATGTAAACAAAATTCTCCATCTAGTTATGTATATCATATTCACATTTTACAAAACAATGCACTTTTATTTTTTGTCAATAAAGAAATTTAACATATATACATGATGTAAAAGATCTCTCTTGCATTTTAAAAAAAAGCAAACTAAAATTAAAAATTATTTCAAACCCTAAATACATTATAAGTCATAATATGGATACAAAAATTCATTTGTTATTATGATATCGAATATATCTTTGAAATCAAGATAGATTCAGCAGCAATGCAATTTGTGAAAGTAAAACAAAATTCTAAAATTTATTAGGAAAGATAAAGAAAAATTAACACAATGAATATTTTTATATAAAATATATTAAAAAAGGTAAATTCTAATGTATATATTATGGGCAGAATTTTATAAACTGAAATTCTTTTTTTCATACACTTGATAGGAAAAGATATCAATAAAGATATGTAATTTTACTTACCTTATTTAAGTACCTTATGTTTATTCATATAGCTTATTCAAGAATTTAAAGCAATAATATTTATTTGCACTGATCTTGATTGATGCTATCCTTATTATTAATTACATAATAAATAACTATAACAACTAAATTTTTAGAAAATTAAATAAAATGTAAAATAATATATTATTTTATGTTAATCTTTCAATGGATAGTGATAAATTAAGAAATATTAAAAAACAAATTGAGTAGATTACACCTAATTTTTTCTTCTTAAATACTTTTTAATTTTATACCATACATTTCCAGCACCCAGTTTTTGTCAAAATAAAAATTGCAATTTATATTAATTTTTCGTGCAATTTCAGATAGAAAGATATTATTCAGATAGTTAAGTATCAAATTTAAATACTGCTTATAAATATTCAGTCATGTCAATGAAATAATCCTTCATATATGTTTAAACGAAACAAGAACATGTTTGCAAATTTTGTACTAATGTAAAAGAAGTGTCATGTCAGTTCAGCAGAAATTGTTAGAAATTAAATCATCAAGCAATAAGGTTTAGTTATAATCAACAAAAAACAAATTTTATAACAGCATGATAAATGATCAATTACTTTAAAGCTCAAAATTTCTTAATAATTACAAATTTTTACAATTACAAATTGTTAACTTAAGACCAAAAATAATTGTATCTCTACCAGTCAATTATAGTAAATGTAATAATTACACAATTTGCTTTAGAGCTTGTTAATGAATTTATTACATTTAAAAGCACAAATATAGAAAAAAATAAATAAAATGCTATATATAAAATAAAGATATATAATATATAAATAAAGTAAACATAAAAAAGAATAATAAACATGACTTTAACAAAAATTTATTCTTTATTATATTATTATATAAGTCATTTGATATCTTACATTAGTCATTTGATACATTTAAAAATATGCAATCTAATTTTACTCAACATAGTAAAAAACGAAAATAATAATAAATTGATAACATAATTTAAGTAATTTTACTCAGTCCTTTTTAATATAATTTTCTTTTATTAAAAAAATTAACAGTAATTACTAATATTACTAGAGTAAATTTAATGGCGACATTACTTACTTGTTCCACAACCAAAATTGTAAGAAATCCGAATCCAAAGAGAAACTCAGCAGCTGGATATGTTGATTGCAAATTCGCTGTTTTGAAAATAAAAGCCATTTGTTCTTGGACATCTGGAAGCAGATGTAGGAGACATGTTCCTAAAAAAACTCCAGCTCCAAAACAATTGAAAAAGCTCATACTTCGAAAATTTTGTCGTCTACGTTCTTCATCGATGAGTTGGTACTTCTTGAACCAGAAAACAGGTAGCATCGAAAAGGCAAATGTCAACAACCACAATCCGAACGCAGAGAGCAATTTTACATATTCAAGATTCATTCTGATTTATTTTTATAGCGGACGTACATTAAAATATAAAAGAAATATATTTCAAAATAAGGATTTTAAGAAAAATGAGAGACATATAGACGTAGTAAACACATCAGCATGAGAGAATGCAAGTAGTTTTGGTTTCGAAATCAACATTTCCCAACCACATGTCTTCTAAGAAGTATAAAAAAATTGCAGGCTATCTTGTGATGCTGATTCATAAAAAGGAACGGCGCCCTGGTATATTATTGAATCTACAGCACACATATCGGAAAAAAATTAAAAGTTACTAGAAAAGGGTTCTTCCATTTGTTAAAAATTCAAGACCTCAGATGGAGCTAATAGTGTTTAACGAAAAGGAATTTTTTTTTCTGTAAGATTTTAGGGAAATAGTTTTCGATGTGTCGGATTTTCTATCCGCCAATTTGGGCGAAATGCTATGAATTTCCTAAACTACTTTATAATTTTCTGTAATTTTATTTTTGTACATATAGTATTTTATTAAATATTAAAAATTTCTAAGCATTCTGTTTGCGACATTTTTTTAATTATTAATAAAAAAAGTTATCTGTATCACATAATACAGGCGTGCCAAAACACATTTAAACAACGCCATTAATGCGACTGCTAAGATTCACGCAAGCCACAACACACAAATTTTCTTAAAATTGTATTTTGACGTGTACAAGGTAAATAAAACACATTATGTGGTTCAGGGAATTGAATTCAATAATATACAGCCAATATATTGTTGCTTTTATTTAAATATTTATTTTATTTTATACACAAATTAATAAAATGAAAATGTATTGTTTTTAATGGTAACTTGTCAGCTCTTTTCTCCTACTAGTTTTCCAATATCTCGATCCAAATATTGAGATCAAATAATTTTCATTTTGGAAGATTGGTGTTTTTCAGTTAATATTGATTTAGTATAAGACGTTTTATTTCATTTCATGCATGAAAGCAATTGTTAACTTAAGTACGTACTTCCAAAAAGCACAAAATTTGTTTAGCAAATTTTTTTAATTTTCGGGTGTCTTTCACCTAAATAGGAATATATCTCGAGGTTACTACTTCTCGATATTTTTTTTTTTTTTTAATCTATTGATTCTGGAAATCAATCAACCGAATCGATCTGAAACCTTTTTCTATTTCAAAGGAAAAATCTCCAATGAAAAGAGAAAAAAAATTTCTTTTAACTCCCTGAATTCATCAAAACGTTTATGAAATTCGTTTTATTTCCTCAATTTTAGCAGAGTATTGTGAAAACAAACAACTTTGATTTTGTGCTTTTAACTGCTCACATGTAGGAAAATATGTCAAAATATTCTTTTGCAAATGAATTTTAAACATATTCAGTTATTTTACAAAGCATGCAATTTCATTGTACATGTTTGTAATCAATTGTTCTTTTCCACTCAATGTAATATCAAGATTATTCAGATGGTCTGTATTATCTGTAAAAGACGCTAGGTCTTGTACCCATAATGGATCTTTTATAGGCGATATATTTTCGTTGTTTTTCATCTTCCATTTCAAGAAATAATATTATTTCGTCCAAAAACAGGTGGAGGTTCTTTAGGACTTTGTAGCAGAATTTTGTGACTTTTTTTCTTTTTGACTTTTTTGTGTAATATGGAAAATCTAATCAGTAAAATTACCACTGTAATGTTGTGGGTTGTGCAGCTGAATTGTAACTGGTTATGGTGGGTCGAGACTTGAGACACAGGTTTGAAAACTCACAGCTTTATTGGCACAAGCACAAGCACCACACATATACAACTAGAGACATGCAATATTTAACACATTTAAAGACATATAATTCTAGATAGGTGAAAGGATTCCACTTCTAAGCCGAAAATAAAATTACTCGGTTTGTGCAGTATGCGCGGAATAAACTACCTCTCGGGTGAGAGACTGTAGGTCAACTGTTACATAGAGTTGTGCTAAATATATCTCCTCTCTGTATGGGAGATTATAAACAAATTTCTCATCAGAATAACGTGATTGCTTTGTACTAAGCGTTTCTTAGCGGCAGCGCCAGTTCGGGGGAGAATCTTGAGGCCTACTGACCATTTGTCCCGAACGCCACAGGGGACATTCTTGCAGTGTGTTGAAGCAGCACACTGCACACTGCATTCTTGCAGTGTGTCTTGTTTTCAGATTTTCAGCAAGCTATCTTTCAATATCTTATATCTATTAAAAATATTGTACCCGCTGAGATTATTGAATATTTCAAATTTATATATTTTAAAATCAACATAAATTTTACAATGGTTTTAACGGATTTTTATTTCAAATTAACACCAACGATTCTCCTTTTAATTTTTTAAGCTCTGCAAGCCACTCAATGCACTGATGTAGCTCGAGTAGCGACTGAGAGTCGTCATACGGTTTTGTGGGGGCTTTGGGAGTAACAGGACTAGTTAGTTACACGTACCTCGAAATGGATGAGATGCATTTGATGTATAGCGCTGCTATTGGCAACGGTGAAAAGCCGTGCGAATATATCGTCAGCAATATCCTGGTACACGGGGGCCTTGTAAGTCACTATTTGCTACTCTGCATCGACGATTGTACGAAACAGGCTCATAGGATGTGCACAAGCTGGATGCTTTCGTCAACGAACAACTCAGACAGCTGCCACAGAAGAAAGCGTCTTCCAAGTAGTGATAACTAATCCTTTCACAAGTATACGAGTTGTTTCCCAAAAACCCCATATACTTCAATCCACCGTCTTTTGCCTCTTGCACATGACGAAGAACTGCATCCCTTTGATCTACAACATGTTCAGACATTAGAATCGGGAGACTACTACAAGCGCATTGAATTTGCACTGTGGTATTGACAACAAAGTGCTGCAGATTTAAACTTCTCAGCAAGTTATGAGAATGCGAGAGATAATATCACTAGAGGATATGATGGATGTTCATAACCTGCATCACTGGGCAGATGAAAATCCACATGCTATGTGTAAGCATGCCTCATGAAAATTTGTCATTAACATCTGGGCTGGAATTGTAGGAGACAATTTATTCGGGTCGTACATTCTGCCTGTAAGACTCGATGATCCCAATTGTATAACATTCTGAGGTTCTGCCAGAAATTTCGAATACTGTTTCTGTGTCTAATCATCGCCACGTTCAATTTTAGCATGACGATGTTCCCACCCATACATTTTAGTAGACAAAATCAGAACACATGAAGCCACCTGTTCCGGGCATTGGATTAATCGAGGTGGGTAATCGCATGGCCACCGCGATCGTCACCGCGTCAAATTTCTCCCCCCCCTTTTTATGTGTTTTTAAAAGGACTTATTTACTAAACACCTGTTTCATCTCCGGGAGATTTAGTAGGAACTGTTGCGGCAACAAGATGTGTTCGAGATACAAATATTCTTGAGAAGGTGCGCCATTTCCTGCTGCATTGATGAAATGCGTGTCTCCAGGCGTCTGACAAAAACTTTGAGCATCTCCTGTTGTAGTATTGGTCGTAAATGGTAAATTGATCGTAAATGTGTAGAAATTCAGTATAAACAAGTAATATATATATAAAAAAAAAATTTAAGCCAATTCCTACTTTTTTTTTTTTTTTCACTCTATTGCAGAAAATCCTTTATAAATAATTTTCATTCATTTTTTTAAAGTTTATCTGGCGCCATCTATGGGTAGATATATGCAACTTAAATCTAAAAAAACTAAAATTAATTAATTAAATTTAATTACTGAATTAATATTTGCAAAAACTTTATTAACATCCAGTGTCATCCACTACAAGTTCAAAAAAATAATGCATTTGAACTTGAGTGGATGAATAAAAATATTTTGTTAACGATTGAAAATTTGAACAAGATATATATATAGGGAGAGGGTGAGCTAATAGAAGGAATTGAATAAAATGATGTAGAATGATTTTTGTTTATTGTCCTTGTATTATGTATAAATGATGTGTAAATTATGTATAAATGATATGTAAATTATGTATAAATGATGTGTAAATTATGTATGAATGGTGTATAAAATGTATAACTTGAAAACCCTTCTAACGATTCTTGATAACGTTTGTGACCCCATGTTTCTATGCTATTTTTATTCTTTTTGTATACCTGTTTTGCCCTTTCATTTTGGCCATGTTATTTGAATCACCCTGTATATTACATGCTCTGTACATTTATCGAAGCCTGGAGGTTTTGCAATTTGCAATTTCTTTCCCCAATCTAATAATGAATTTCCTTAATTTTCTTTAATTTTCTGTAGTTTGTCATATTACTACCTAGACGAAGTGTTTTTCTTGAAAAATAAATAAATGTACATGATGGGAAAAAAAATGATTTTTTTTTTTTTTTTTTAATTTTCAAAGATCGAAAAGTTATAACTGTAAAATAAAAATTTCAGCTGAATATACAATTCAGTACATGAGCCGCGAGAGTTGCTTTCGAACATTCTTTCCAAACATTTCAATGTGACCTCGAAAAACAAACCTTCTTATCTTCTTTTACCAACAAAATTCCCGTCATCTTACGGAAAAATCTGATAAGCAATTCTGTCTGAAATAAAATTTTGTTTCCTCGAGAGCTGACAAACGTTTCTTACAGCATTCGGCTTTTCTGTATATTCTGAAAACAAATTGATTGGAGAGCGTTCACGAGCGATGCTCGTAGCTCGCGCATTCAAATATA
This sequence comes from Caerostris extrusa, assembly GCA_021605095.1. Taxonomy (NCBI): domain Eukaryota; kingdom Metazoa; phylum Arthropoda; class Arachnida; order Araneae; family Araneidae; genus Caerostris; species Caerostris extrusa. Next base: position 88,267 of record BPLR01009356.1, on the reverse strand, counting down.
GACAGACTATAAAGCTTAAATTTCACGGTTAAAATTAATGGTAGCAACTCATAAGTGAAATTCGCAGCAATCCTAACTAAGTTCAATTGTAAAAGGAATTCATAAAAATAATTCAAAACCAATAGTATTTGCGAAATAAATTAGTGCAATGAATTTTCAGTTTTTGTAACTGGGTATAAAAATATGTTATATAAACAAGGTTGTTTTCTTTAATTTCACACACACACACATATAATGATAATAAACTTACTATAATAATATGAGTTCTTCAGATAATTTAAAAACAAGAAAATTTTTCATTCTTTTCAAAACGATATTTTTTAAACCCTTTTGAAAAGAAACAAGTAATATATAAAAAAAAAAAAAAAAATTCAAGTAAATTCCTTTTTTTTTTTCACTACATTGCAGAAAATCTTTTATAAATAATTTTCATTCATTTTTTAAGTTTATCTGGCGCCCTCTATGGGGTAGATATATGCAACTTACATCTAAAAAACACTAACATTAATTAATTTAATTTAATTACCGAATTAATATTTGAAAAAGCTGCATTAAAAACTAGTGTCATCCACTACAAGTTCAAAAAAAAAATGTATTTGAACTTGAGTGGATGAATAAAAAGTATTTTATGAACGATTGAGAATTTGAACACGATATATATAGGGAGAGTGTGAGCTAATAGAAGGAATTGGATGAATAAGAACATTTTTCATTCTTTTCAAAACGGTATTTTTAAACTCTTTTGAAAAGAAATAAGTAATTAAAAACAAGAATAATATGTCTGACTACATAAAACCATTTCTTCTTTTTATCTATTTATGTATGATAAATTTTTCGAAATATTAAAATAGCTTTCATAATTTTACAGCTTTTTAATTTTTTATTGTTTTCTAATGTTTTGTATATCTTTAAAACATTTAAATAATAATATTATATTTTTTTTTGTAATGTTTTTAAAAAATATTTTTTTACAAAATATTTTTGTTTGTTTTTATACAAGATTTCTCTGGGGCAATTTTATTTATTTATTTATACATTTCTTGACCAATTTTAAATTTTTGGTTTTTTTTACCTACCTTAATAACAATAGCAAATCGCGTAAAATAGCAATGAAAACATTTTTTTAAGCGTATTGGTTGACATTATGTTAAATTGTTTCTTTTATTACGATTTTTATGCATAAATTTATTATTGCGTTTTTTTTCAAAAATGCATTTTAAAAAATATTTATATAATATTTAAGTACAATCTTAATTAGTTATGTATTAAATATTACAGATATATTAAATATAGTTAATATTTAATATTAAAATTTATTAATATTTAAGTACAAAAATAGTTCATATATTCAAAACCACATTTGTTTTTATCTTTTTTAAAGTATTTCCATAAAATGTTTATAACTTTAAACAAATCTTATATTTTATTTAACTAGTCAACATATTCATTGTGATTAAAATTTTCTTACGGCAAATTTTTTTATAAAAATGCTTTCTTTTATAACATAAAGGTTTAAGGAAAAGAAACAAAATTAAAAGGAAGTTATTTAATTATTTTAGAAAATATTATATTGAATTAGAAAATTGAATATATATTCAATTAGAAAATGGAATATATATTGAATTGAAAATTTAATTTTCTGCAGATGAAAAAAAAAAAAAAAAAATCAATGCAATTGATGGATACAGAAAATCACACAAAACATAACATTTATCTTGGTAAGTTTCTCGATAAATATATACTATGTTATAATAAAAATTCTATATTACAATGACCATGTAATAATTCGGTTGTACAATAATAACTTATCCCCACATTTCAAAAATCATCATCATTATCATCAGTGACGCTATGTTACAACAGACACCATGGTAGGGCAAGGCCGTCTGCCTGCTGGCTGATTTCTAGAGAGGATATGCTTTCTTTTTACGCGTAGGGTTGTCAGCACTCCCAACACTCTACAGCCTTATTAGAACGGGACCTACGGTCTTAAATTGGATTCCGATGCACTACAAACATCCATGGCACCGCCGGGACTCGAACCCGAAACTTGTGGCACCGAGCGCCACTCACTCGGCCATCAGGCCCCACGTTTCAAAATTAAGATATGTTAAATTTCAATGTTAAAATTAATCCTTAATTTATATTAGCATTAACTATTAACAGTGTTAAAGAAAATTAAGTTTTCCCCATCTCTAGTAGATAGCATATAGTAAAGACCGATTTTTAAACGTTTTCATTGAAAAAATTTTCCCTTTATTATGACTTTAATATCCAGATAAAAATAAACAAAATAGATGCTTATCATAAATAATAAATCTTTGATAACATAACTAATAAACCCATAACTCATAAAAAACTATATTGTTAAATTGTCCTTTTCATGAGCTACAAAAGTTTTAACTGCGATTGTCTCTGCCAATATAATTTTCTTTTTTAAGGTGCACCTAAGCTTAAACAAAATAGAGGTAAAAAAATAATAATTAATAATTAAAAGAAAAGGATTTCTTAAAAAATTCAACTAGAAGAGTACACTTTAAATGACTTTCACCAGATAATGGAGAAAAAAAAAAAAAGCTATTCATTTTTTTTTTTTCCTCTTTTAAATCGTGTAGTTATTAAATAATTCAAGCAAAACCTGGCAATTGAGGGTTAAAACTGCACTTCACATATTGAAGAAAAAAAAAAAAAATACAGAGTACATAAAAAAAAAAAGAGAAAAGTACAAATATGAGTACTAAAAAATAATAACGATAATAATAATAATAAAATGTAGTGTATAATTCCCAGCGAGTACAGCCAGACACGACCCAAAAACAATTTTCTTCACTTAAACATATCCCAGTCGTTAGAAACGCAATTTAAAAACGACTTCCAATGCTTGCTTGATCCATAATTTTGTAGCTCACGATTTTCACATTAGAAGACTTCATGAATTTTTATTTGTTTTTTTGCTTCCTCTTCGTACATTATTCTTTTAAACGAATCACTCCCACCCCTAGTTCTATGATGCATTATCTCATTAAAATCGAAACTGCAAAAAGAACCAGGATGAGTTTCGTTTAAAAAAAAAAAAAAAAGCATTTAAAAAAAAAAAACTTTTTTTTTCTCTCTGCCGAAAGGCAAAAGAGTTGTCTAATTACAAGTTCCTAACTTTATCATGATTCAGCATCTTTTCTTTTTCATTTTTTTTTTCTATCCTACTGCCACCCAAAATTGGTAAATTTTTTTTTTATCTTTTTTTTTTAAACAATTATCGTCTGCCGTTTCGTTTTTATTAATAAACGCCGATTGAAAACATTCCAATATATCGTTTTATCGCACTAGAGTTATCGCTTAGAGTACAACTCGATAGTGAGAGACGGTGAGAATCTGTTTTATGACAACATCAGAGATTAATCTTTGCTCGTACTAGAGTAATGGCCTCGACAGACAGTTATAATTTTTTTTTTTTTTTGTCATTTTTAGTTTCTCCATTACTGGTTCACCTTCTACTGCACGTCTGAAAAATAATGCTCACTAAGTCACCTTCTGTATACAAGATGTATTTTATTTAAAAAACAAATAATAAAATATTAAAAATGCGATAATATAAAATTTAACTTTTTGTTTTACATTTATATTTTAAATTTAAAAAATTAAATTGAGAATAAAAAAAGCAAACGATTTTGAACTAAAGAACAGTTTTTAAAGCTAATACAAACAGCCAGTTTTTAATTTAGAGCAAATTTTGTTGTCAAAAATTATAATTATTGATCAATTAAAACAAACTAATAAATTTTTCGTAAATCTTGATTATTCATTAAACAAGAACACTAAGTTTCAGGTAAAATATCAAAATGTTCTTTTATTTGATATTTTCTTATTTATTATAAATCTCACGCATTTTGAAAATGTTTTGTAAATTCATAAATAGAAAGCAATTTTAAATTATTATTTCCGATTAATTAGCAGATTTCATAATATATTATTTCAAATGTTTAGTGCAAGAGGTGAAAACAGAAATGAAATTTAAAAAAATCTTTTTGTTTAAATAAAATATAAATAAAAATTGTAAAATAAAATATTAAAATAAAAAAATATAAAATAAAATAAAATATTAAAATATACAGTAATATAAAATTGAATTATTGTGAAAACGCTGTGTGAAAATATGATAAATGGCCATTTAAATTGCGCACGGAACAAAAGCAACAAATTAAAAATATCACCAGTTTACGAAGATATATAGAAAGATATTTAGCGAATTTGTTGATTGATGCGGGAAACTCTAGATTAATAACTTAGCTCAAGGTAATTATTAAAAATTAAAAATCCTTATAATATAATTTAGAGAATCCTTATAATATAATATACACTGTTTTTCAAATTTCAAAAAGAATTGTATGATAAAAAAGAATTAAAAATTCATAAAGATACGCAGTAAATGTAAAAATATCAGAATATGATATATAAATTAATGGGTCTTTTGTCATTAAACACGTGGCGGAAACAAGTTTTAATAAAGTCTGCAATTTTGGTAATTAGAAATTGAGTATTGAAAATTCGAGAGAGTCATGTTTTAGATATGAGTACTGCTTTGCTATTGTTGTGACTTATCCACAGTATTCTCCAGCGTGGGATGGACATCCATGAGTAGTCCACTTGTGGATGTGGGGAAAGGGCAGCTTCTGTTGTGATGGAGTATACATAGATAGAAATCTGACTTGGCTCCGAATCGCTGAAGAAGGAGGGCGGTGTCTGTCGGGGAGAACTACTCCGTATTTGCGTATCGTATGGGAGAAAACTCGCAAAATACCCACCAGGTAGTCTGACTCCCGAGGCAAGATGCTGAACATCACAAACGCCATCGCGTCTCCTCATTTTTTGAAACCATGTCTACAACAAAGTCGCCAGCATATTGAACCATGACACCGCCGGAACTCGAACCAGAAACCTGCGGCACCGAAAGCCGGATCGCTAGACACTCGGCCATTCAAGCCCTTCTAAGCAACATAGAACAACATATCAACGGAATGGTTTGCAAACGAAATGGCTTTAAATGGCTGCCACCTTTTAAAGTATTGCATCTTTCAGTGTTGGTAAAAACTAGAGATTTCCTATGTTTGAGTTCCTATGTTTGTCCTGCCTGTGATTTGAGATAATCCCACAACATGAAATTATTGGGTATAGTAAGATATGATGATATTAGAAGCCATTCTTGTTTGCTATAACTACTTCACGCTTTCTGCTACACCATCATCATCGTTGGCGCAACAACCCCATGGTGGGCCACGGCTGTCTGCCAACTGGCAGGTTACGAGACGAGATATATTTGTATTTTTACGGGGTAGAGTTATCAGCCTTACGCCCAACAGTCATATTAGACTGTGACCTACTGATTAAAGTGAATTTCGTACTACTACAAACATCCATGGCACCGCTCGGACTCAAATCCGAAACCTGTGGCACCAAGGACCAGAGCGCTAATCTCTCGGCCATCAGGCCCCTTTCTGTTACACCGTAAGCGGCATTTCCCACATAATGATTAGTTTCCACCAGATATTAAAATTCTCTCTTCGTAAAATTGAAATTTACTGGGTAGTGGTAGGAGATGAAAACAATAAACACAAATTAAATAAATAAGTTTAATTCTTATTATTCTTTAGATATTCTGAATTTGTATACTATAATCAATTTAAAATAAAAAATATATATTCGGCTCATCCGATAGATAAAATTATTTAATAATTATTAAGAAAAGAAAATAAATGTTGCATTATTTAATTATATAATTATTAGCTCGTGAAAGAAATTAAAAAAAAAGACCAATATAAAATAACGAAAGCAGTCCAGAAGCCACGGACCCACTCTCCCTAAAACAATACCCATAATTCCATAGCTAACAAATGAAGAATTTAAAAGTATCCACGTCAGCCATGATTTACGGTGGAAACTTTGGGACGGAAAACTCATCATAAATCTCTTCTTGTAATAAATAATCGATAAATCATTTTATAAACAAATAAACAATTTCATTTTGATTATTCTATTTAAATAGAAACTAGATTTGTAATTCATACACTTAACAATCCAATAACAGTTTTTAGACTATAAATACATCATTCTGAGAAATTTGGATTTCTATAGATTTAAGAAACATTATCCTCTACTGATGGATTATAGTTCTTACATCTAAGCTTTGCCGCCAAAAATGATTAAGGTAATCAAATTGGAATCCGAGAATTTTTTACACTCCTCTATTCCCTTACTGTGCCCCGGTTTTATTGGGCATTTTTCAAACGCCAAATGGTACTTTCACGAGTACATTTTTTTATTATTATTATACCCTCAAAGTTCTAATCCACAGCATCATTTTTATGAAAATATATATTTTTTATTTTTTATTCTTGTAGAGTTCTCTATTTTCCACCATTTGCGCAATCTGGTAAATGCAACTGCTGTTTTATAACAGTTCCTTTTTTTTCCTTCTTTTTTTTTTTTTAATCCGTCGCACGCCTTATGTCAATCATAAACGGAAACCGAAGAGATGATAATAACTTCGAAGAGAAGTGGGAAAAATAAAAAAGATAAAAAAAATAAAAAATAAAAAGAACATAAAAGAACAAATAAATATAAAAGAATAAAAAAACAGCAGACGATTCTTTTTAACGCACATAAATAAGTGGAGTAAAAAGCTGATCGATTGCGCCAGATAAAAAAAAGAAGTGGTTCGAAAATAATATTTGTTTTTCATTCCATTTAAAAAACTAATTTTTATTAATTTATTTTTTATTTTAACTTTAGATGTTTTTAGATAGTTTTTTTACTAAAAATAAAAAAAAACCTTTGTTTATTTATTATAGATGCTTGTAAAATTCAATAAGATTATAAATTCAAACAATAAAAAGGTAAATAATTTTCATGGAGCAAATACATATATTTATTTTTAAAGATGTGAATAATTTAATACAAACGTCTTTTTTTCACTGATTTTATATAAATCCACTTAGAACTATGATTATACAATAAAATCAACATTTCATATGTGAATTCATATATATATATGGAAAGGGCAATAGTTAATAAATATGATGAAATTAAATAAATAATAATAATACTATAAATATAATGGAGATGAAATGATAATTTTTGTTCATTTAAACAAAAAATATATATCATAAATTCTCAATGACTAATTAAAAAAATATTTTTTCAGTAAAATATGATTTTAATTTGTAACACCAATTCCTATTACTCATTTCCCAATGGTTTTTTACTCATGATTTTTATTAATTATTAATAATTAAATAAACTTATTTATTGATCAATTTACTTTGTTATTAATGTATATCTATATCCGATCGCATTGCATTCATGTCTAATTTGAGAAAATAATCTAGAATATACATATATTTTTATTTTTGTTCTAGATAGGGCAGATTCATATTCTTCTTATGTATATCAAGAACAAGAGAGAAGGCTGTTATATTATATTATGTCAGCTTACTTTGGAATTAACTTTTCTAAAGATGGCATCTGTGTTGATTAGAAAACTTCCTCTCCATCCAATCCAATGGAAAGATTTACCGGCCTGTGAAATTATTGTGCCTACCCCTGCATAGGCATAGCACCTTTTGTTCGACATCAACTTGTTAGGTTTCGTACCAAGCTTCCTTAGATCGGAAGCCTAATGCAAAATTAACTAATCACATTTTTTTAAATGTTAAAAGTGTAATATTTTTTTATTCTATTTTGACAGTTGCCTATTGCTAACAATGACCTGTTATCCTATAAAAAATGGCGGACATAAAAAATGCATTACTATTTCCTAACCGCTTAATACAATTTTCAATGTTTTAAAGGCGGCCTGATGGCCAATTGGCTAGCGTTCTGGCATTTGGTACCACAGGCTTCAGGTAGGTTCGAAACCTGGCTGTGGCATGGATGTTTGTGATGGCACGAAATTTTAAACTGTAGGTCCCGGTTTGTTTAGCCCTCGTGTGTATGAGATGACAGTAGAGCGACAAATCAAATCCCAGTGTTTTAAAAACAATGAAAGTGCAGGAAATTTTTTTTTTTTTTTTTTTTTTTTTTTTAAAAAAAATATTTTTTATTGTGACATAATTCCTCACATTTAATAAAATTACTTAGTGCCATTATACAAGTATATCAAAATTTACAAAATGATGCAGTTAGCATATATTTTATTTTAATATCAGTTTTCATAAGAATGTATTAATAATGGGGGTCTGAATGGCCGGCGTTCAGTACCACAGGTTTCAAGTTCGTGTCCCGACGGTGTCATGGATGTTTGTAATGGTTCGGAATCCACTTTAAACCATAGGTGCTGGCCTAATAGTATCGTAGAGCTTTGCGGGGGCAGTGTTACTTCGCTTCCGTGGTTTATCTTCAAGTTACACGCGCCCCCTGGGTAGTGCTAAGCGATTAACGTCTGTGCAGCGCTTGCCTTAAGGCATCCAAGACAGCTGTTTATGTGTTTGCCAGCTGTATTAAAAGGAAAAAAAAGGTATTAATAATGATGTCCTTGTAATTGGATGTATCTCACCTTGGATATGTCTCATTTTCACCTTGCTTTCTGTTTTGCACTGCCTCCTGTTTCTTTATGGAAGCGTTACTGGATTGCCAGACTTAAGTGGATGAGTTAACTGATATCATTATGTTTCTATCTTGTTCTTTGTATTTATTTTTTTAATGACATCTGTTGTCTTGTAAACTTGCCATTGGAAAACATTTTCAATTTTTTTTATTTACCAGAAACAATGATGAGTTAACTGTCTAATGGCTTAATAACTAACAGACAAACATATGCCAACAACATAATTAGTACATGTTTAAATAACAGAACTTTGACTTATTTTAATTGTAACAATAATTAATATTCGATTATATCTTATTATACGGACAAAAAAAAAAAAACTTAATAGTACTATGAATAATACACTGCGTAAAAAAATAGAAGGACAGTGTTTTTGCATTAATATCTCTTATTTTCTCCTAAAGATATTTATGCAGATTTAGTTTAATGACCCTTTTTTTCATTTTAGGCAAAATTAAACATCTACCACTAATATTAATAATAAAAAATTAGTATATATAATTTCCGATGCGTAAAAAAAGTACACTTTGCTAATATATTTAATTTAGTGAGTTGTTCTTTACTTAAAATAGTTTATTTTGTACTTTGTTTTATCCTTTTCTGTCAAAAAAAAATCTAATTTGTTTTTTAAAAGTTACGCTGTTTCTCCGTTCTCAGAAATGCCTAAAGAATACCTTTAAACGATTTTCAAAAAGGCCAAATTTCAGCTTATCAAAATGATGGTAAAGGTGTCAGAGAGATTGCTCGATTGTTGCAGGTGAGCCCCAATACAGTTTCAAACTTTATCAGAAATCCTTATAAAAATGGATAGAAAAGAAGACTGGTAGACCGAAAAAGTTAACACCACGTGATGAAAAACTTGTTCGTGTGCTTAAGAAGAACAAAGGAAGTGTTTCATAGGCAAGAAATCAAGCAGGACTTAATCATGTGACGAAACAAACAGTTTACAACTATATTAAAAGATCTAAAAAATTCATTTTCAAAAAACGGAAACATCATCCTAAGTGGACACAAGCTCACATTGATAACCGTTTAGCGTGGGCTAAGGTGCACATACTTCTGCGATACTTCTGCGCACATACTTCTGCGTGGACTTCTGTGATATTTTCCGATGAAAAGAAATTTAACTTAGACGGTCAGACGGATATCAGCACTACTGGCATTGTCTGAATGAAGACGAATACTATTCAACACGACAAATGGGAGGAGAGTTTAATGGTTTGGTTGGCTGTTGGGATACGAAGGAAGGACAAGTCTGGTTTTCTTAAATGGTAGGCAAAAACATACAGACTACATTCAAGTGCTGAATTCCGAGCTTCTTCCCTATGGCTCTGGCTTGGGGGTGAAGAGTGGAAGTTTCAGCAAGACGGAGCTTCCATTCACACCGTGACTGGAGTCAAAAATTGGTTCCTAAAAATAATGTGGATGTTTTACCATGGCCAGCCAAAAGTTCTGACCTTAATATAGTGGAAAACATTTGGGCAATGCTAGTTCGTCGAGTTTATGCTGATGGAAGGCAATTTGATTCGCTAACTCAACTTCGAGAAGCATTGAATGACTCATGGGACAATTTTTGTCAAACAGAACAATCTCTATACAATTCACTTCCAAACAGAATATTCAAGTTATAAAGGCCAATGGGAAGAACAATTTATTAAAATCACTATTTTTCATTCATTACAATGCTGTCCTTCTACTTTTTTTTTTTACAAAGTTTCAAAAAAGAGAAACTATTTTTGTTGCCATTAATATTTTATGTTTGAATATCTTAATTCTGATATTAAAATTGTATTTTTAAAATATTTGTAAAAGGTTTCTAATAAAAAATTTTAGTAAAATTAAAATATTTTTCGGTTATTGTTACAAAATCAAGTGTCCTTCTACTTTTTTAAGCATTAAAGAAAATTCGCGGCCATATGAATCTGTCAATTTTATGTGATATTTATCATACAAAATATCAAAGCTTCGGTTTATTATTCATCGAGACTGAGCATGCGTTTTGCGTAGATTGCCGAATTGCTTGGTTGTAGTTTTTCCCTTTATAATATGGGATTATAGATCCATTAATCCTTGAAAGTTCCCCTGATAACTATTTATCCACAAAGTCAAGTAAGATACAAGGATTAGATTCTTGTTGAAAAAGTGCCTTGCATAGATAGTTGGATTTCAAGGCATGATATATTCCCTTTTAATATATGGGACTACAGAATCATTAACCCTGAAAATCTGGCTGGAAACTTTTAATTAATTGCCAGTGAATGTTCCACAAAATCACTTAGCAGGCACTCGGATAAAAAGTACGGAAACCCATGAATTGCATATCAACATAAACATCCATAACTTTTCTAGAGGGTGGATGTGAATAATCGTTTAATATTTTTTGTCAATGAACACATTTTAAATTCAAGTATAACTGCAAACAATTGTTAGTGTAGAAATATGATAAGATTGCCTTTGATTGATCTTTGTTTCTTTGATGATAATCAAAGAAACACAATCTTACAAAGATCGTGGCCTAAAAAATTATGTACATCATACATATATATTTCATCATTGGTGCAACAGCCCCCAGGTGGGCCAAAGCCGTCTGTCTACTGGCAGATTTCGAGACAGGGAATTTTTTTCTTATGGAGTACAGTTGTCAGCTCTACAGCCAACACTCTTACAGTCTTATTTGACCGAGACCTGAATTTCGGGTTCCAACCCGGGGTGCCATGGACGTTTGTTGTGGTTCGGAATCCACTTTAAGCCGTAGGCCCTTGTCTCATATGACTGCAAGAGCTTCACGGAGCCCAGCCAGACTTCTCTCACCCTCATCATTCCCAAACTGTATAGAGCCAACCGCCGGGGGCTCGAACCCGAAACCTTTATATGAAGATCCAGAGCGCTAGTCACTCTCTCTCTCTCTCACTCTCTCTCTCTTTATCTCTCTCTCTCTATATATAAGTGTGTGTGTGATGCATGATATTACACTGATCGAATGTTTTTAAATTTGGTTCATTTTTTTTTTCTTTTGCAACAAAAGCCCAAGGTGAGTAGTAAATGGCTTTTAATTATCAGTTTTTTTAATATTAATATCTTAACATTTATGTTCACAAATATTTGTTGATTCAAATAAGCTAACGCATTTTATTGCATTATTTATCAACATCCACATCTGCTTTTTTTTTTTTTTTTTTTTTTTTTTATTAACAATTCTGAAATGGAAGTTATTGGAAATTGCATAAATACATAATTAAACATCTGTCAGTAATTTGGAACCCTCTTGCAATATGTAGAAAAACAATACATATTAGAGCTGCCAGGAACACTGTATCCAGGCTAGCACGTTTTCCAATTATCTTTTAGCTTGTAATACATAAGAAAATATAAAAAATATTTTTCTTGCATTTAAGTATTTACTAAACAAGAATCAGAAAGTAAAATTGGCGTACATTGGGGTTTGGTCTGTCGCTCTACGGTTATCTTGTGCACACTTTAGACTAAATAGACCGGGACCTACAGTTTAACGTGGATTCTGAACCACTAACAAACATCAATGCCCTCGCCAGGATTCGAACCTGAAGACTTCGGTACCAATGGCCACAGCGCTAGCCAATTGGCCATCAGGCCGCTGACTTACACTGAAGTGACAAAAGTCATGGGATAGCAATATGCAAATTTTCAGATGGCAGTAGCATCGCTTAGAAAGGTATAAATGCGCAGTGCTTTCATTTCTGTTCAAGTTATTCATGTGAAGAGGTTTTGACGTGATGATGACCGCACGACGGGAATTAACAGACTTTGAACGCGGAATGTTAGTTGGAGCTAGACGCATGGGTCATGCCATTTCGGAAATCGTTAGGGAATTCAACATTCCCAGGTCCACTGTGTCAAGAGTGTGCCGAGAGTATGAAATTTCAGGCATAACATCCCACCATGGACAGCGCAGTGGTCGACCGCCTGCACTTAACGACCGAGACCGGCGACGTCTGCAAAGAGTCGTAAATTCTAACAGACAAGCAACACTGCGTCAAATAACCGCTGAAATCAATGTGGGACGTACAAGGGACTTGTCTGTTAGAACTGTGCGGATAAATTTGGCTTTCTTGGGCTATTCCAGCAGAAGACCGACTCGTGTGCCTTTACTGACAGAGCGACATCGCTTGCAGCGACTCTCGTGGGCACGTGAGCATATCGGTTGGTCCCTAGATGAATGGAAAACCGTGGCCTGGTCCGATGAGTCACGATTTCAGTTGGTAAGAGCTGATGGTAGGGTTCGAGTGTGGCGCAGACCCCACGAAGTCATGGACCCAAACTGTCAGCAAGGCACTGTTCAAGCTGGTGGTGGCTCCGTAATGGTGTGGGCTGTTTTTCATGGAATGGACTTGGTCCTCTGGTGCGATTGGACCGAACATTGACTGGAAATGCTTATGTTCAGCTACTTGGAGATCACTTGCAGCCATGCATGGACTTCATGTACCCAAACAACGATGGGATTTTTATGGATGACAATGCGCCATGTCACTGGGCCACAACTGTTCGCGATTGGTTTGAAGAACATTCTGGACAATTCCAACGAATGATCTGGCCACCTAGATCGCTCGACATGAATCCCATCGAGCATTTATGGGACATCATCGAGAGGTCTGTTCGTGCCCAAAATCCTGCACCATCAACGCTTTCACAATTATGGACGTCTATCGAGACAGCATGGCTCAATATTCCTGCAGAAGACTTCCAACGACTTGTTGAGTCCATTTCACGTCGAGTTGCTGCACATCGCCGGGCGAAAGGAGGGCCGACACGATATTAAGAGGTATCCCATGACTTTTGTCACTTCAGTGTATATTGGGTGCGGCCATTATTGAAGAAACAGAGGAACATGGTCTGTGGTTTCCTCAGCTACATAAATTTCCTTAATTATTCTAACATCCAATTATATTCTATAACTACATTTTTCTGTGATAATTAAAAATTTTATTATTATAAGTTACTTATTTGTTTTTATAAATCATTAGATAATCAGAATGATTTATAAAGCATCAGCTAATCAGAATCGTAAACATAGTTGGATTGATTGCAATTAAGAGATTAACTCGAGGACAACATTTTTAAAGTCAATTCCTACTTTTTTTTTTTCACTATATTGCAAAAGTCCTTTATAAATAATTTCATTCATTTTTTTAAATTTTTTAAAAAATTCTCTCACTCTTTCACATACACACTTTCCATCTCTCTCACTAATTTATTCACATATTTCTTTTTTTCCCTCCTTGACTCAGACTAGAACCCAGAATGAAAAAAAGAATCTGAAAAAAAAAATTTTTTTCCCAGTGATCTACACGCTTCGCCACTGACGGTATTGATTCCTAAATTTATATCCTACTAAATATCTTATATAAGAGAAATTTTTTTCTCCCATATAAAACTAAAATTAATTAATTAAATTTAATGAATGAATTAATATTTGAAAACACTGTATTAACATCCAGTGTCATCCACTGCACGTTCAAAACAAATTTATTTGACCTTGAGTGGATGAATAAAAAGTATTTTATGAACGATTGAAAATTTGAACAAGATATATATAGGGAGAGTGTGAGCTAATAGAAGGAATTGAAAGAAAAAAAAAAAAAAACTGAAATCATAGGATTTTAAATTAAGGTACATACGAAGTTGCGCAATCGCCCAGCTTTTCCTTTCCCGATTCCAACCTCCGTTCTAACGCAGTGAGAAAAGACCTAACTTTCAAATATAATTTCGCGAACCGAAAACCATATTCCTTTTTTGACGTTGATGGATCGTGCAGCGGCCTCTGGCGGCGAAGTACTTTAAACATTGGAAAACAATGGATGGAATGTCAGCGACGAGCTTTCCGATATCGTTTGGTAATTTATCAAAAAAGAAAATCGTGGGTGTGAAGGTGGGAGGGGGTGTAAATAAATATACTGTAAAAAACATTTCAGAGATTGGTTCATTCTTGATGGAGAAAGTAGCAGAACTTGATTCGCTAGATGACAGGTTGATTTTAGATTTTAGCCTGATATCTAAGACAGCGCAGTTCGAGAGTAGAGGGATGAGGGGGATGGTAGAACAGGAAAGTATTCCATGAGGAATTTCATACATAGTTGAGTAGGGGTTTCGAAGTTTAAAAATCAGGAGGTAATTTCAAGTCAAAATTTAGGGAATCTTACAGGGAAAAGTTGGTTTTTTTTTTTTTTTTAAGTTTGAGAGAGGTGTTGTTTCATATTTAAACTGACCATGTGTTTTAAATATAGTATGGTTTCTGTTAAAGGTTGTTAAACAAAAAGCATCAAAAAATTGTGATGTAAAGTGAGAAAGATAAGGAAGCCATTTCACAAAAGATGTTTTGAAAAATCTTAATGATTAGTTAGATTTTTGGTACAAATATCAAACGATTAAAAAAAAAAAAAGATTATCTAGTATATATATAATAGAAACTACAGGAAATATAATAACGTAAGATTAACCCCCCAAAAAAAAAAAAAAAAAAGTCGATAACGTATATTATCTGAACCACATCAGTCTGTATAATAAAATTATAAATAGCATTTGCATAATGTATATACACACTCATGTCCATAAATTAAGGATAATTCAGAATCACACAGAAATTGAACTCTAAAATAAAAATTTCTCCTGTAGAATTATCACAGAATTATCATATTCACAGAATTATCATATTGAAGAAGAATATGCAAATTACAGGAAACCACCAGATAGCGCGGGATAGTACGTCACAATGACGAGAGTGTAAGAGAAGAGTATATAAGGAATGGTGGAAAAGAAGTAAAATTGTTCACAAGCGCTTTAAAAGCCTTTCAGTGCAATAACCGCATAGTTATGGCACAACGGAAGCATTTGGATGATTTGTTACGTGGTATAATTGTCGGACGACTGGAATGTGGACTTACCCAGCTGGAAGTATCCGAGAAACTTGAATCGCCCAGAGTGCCATCTCCAGGCTTTGGTAACGATTCC
This sequence comes from Caerostris extrusa, assembly GCA_021605095.1. Taxonomy (NCBI): domain Eukaryota; kingdom Metazoa; phylum Arthropoda; class Arachnida; order Araneae; family Araneidae; genus Caerostris; species Caerostris extrusa. The sequence goes on along the minus strand of BPLR01009356.1, from coordinate 72,684 downwards.
AAGATGATGGTAATGTGAGTAGATGTTACAGCGCAAGTCGCCCCCGAGTTACAACGCCGAATGAGGACCGGTATTTAGCAGTTACTGCCAAAAAGAAACAGACGGAGCACAGCATCAGACCTGTCTCGTCAGCTCTCTTCAGCTACCGGTACGACAGTTTCAAGGCAGACTGTGTAGAGACGCTTAGGGCACATTGGTCTATATGATCGTAGGCCTGTCAGATGTGTTCCACTTACCGCAACTCACTGTCGCCTGCGATTAACCTGGAGTAGAGAGCATGCATTGTGGACACCGCAACAGTGGTCTGGTGATGTTTTCCGACGAGTTCAGGTTTAGTTTGCAGTCTGATTCTCGCCGGACTTTCATATGGAGAGCGCCAGGTATCCGTTACCACCAAGAGAACACCATTGAACGACACCGTTACGGTGGTGCAGGATGGCTCGTTTGGGGGAGGAATTATTCTTGGTTCCAGAACTGACCTGCATGTTCAGAGTGTAACGATGACAGGCCACATTTATAGGGATGTCATTCTGGAACAACATGTACGTTTGTTTCGGGGCGCCATGGGTGCTGAATTTCTGTTTATGGATGACAACGCCCGTCCTCACCGTGCAAACATTGTAGACGAATGACTTCAATTGAGGATATCACCCGTATGGATTGGCCAACTCACCGACTTGAATCCAATAGAGCATGTGTGGGGATATGCTTGGCCGACGAATTACAGCCCGACAACCCCCCCCACCTGTCAACCGGAACTTCGAGGGCATTGCTTGATGAGTGGTGTAATATTCCCCAAGATCAGATTGATAATTTGATACTGGAATGCTTGGCGTTGTAAGGCCTGTATTGCATCTTTCGGGAGACATACTCCATATTAACCATCATACTAATCATGATATACTGTTTTTTATAAAAATGTACGTTATTTTTTGAAACTTGCTCCAGGGAGTAAAAATCGCAATTTTTATTAATTATGTCAAACATATAGCACCTTTTTTGCTCTTTACCTTTTGTTTAATAAATAGACTTTATAAATAAGTCAAATTTGTTTTTCTTCTGTCTCTTTCTTTTGCCTGAACTTCATTATCCTTTTTATGGACATGAGTGTATATATATATATATATATATATATATGTGTGTGTGTGTGTGTGTTGTTGTGTGTGTGTGTGTGTGTGTGTGTGTGTGTGTGTGTGTGTGTGTAAATTGTGTGTGTGTGTGTGTGTGTGTGTGTGTGTGTGTGTGTGTGTGTGTGTGTATGTGTGTGTGTGTGTCTGGAAAGAAAGTTAAGAAAAAAATGATTCAAGATCTGCATTATAGAATTCGCTGCAACCACAAAATTAAAGACTCTGAAACATAATGCAACAATAGTAAAACACAGCACATTTGGTTTGTCGCTCTACTGTCATTTTTACACGCTTTGGGGTAATTAGACCGGGACGTATAGTTTTAACATGGATTCCGAATCAGGAATGAACATCCATACCATAGCCAGGATTCCCACTTTTAAGCCTATGGTACCAAAGGATAGAGAGAGAGTTAATTAGCCACCAGGCCGTCAAACACTGCAGAAACCGATAAAAAAGAAAATGCACAAATACAGGGTAAGAAACAAGCCCTCTAGAAAATTAGAGGGCCTTAAAAAATTCAAGGAACATGTACCCTTAGGACATTATGAGTCAGGTTATTTCCGCTCAATAAATGATAATCCAAGTCAAAACAGATTTATTGACATATTCCAATAATAACATGGCGTAATAAAATTTCCTCCCGTTTAGAAATGATGAAAAAAAAATTAATAAATTGTAATTCTCCAGTGCAGCTGGATCTATTTAAAAAATGAGTCACGTGATTGTTTATGATATCCAATAGAAAAGGTAAACGTGATATGTTTATTACTGGGAAGGTTTATAACAAGTTATTGGTAAAATAATAGTGAGGTATTCCTCTCTTTCACACGCATTGGTATTTTTTTAAATAAAAATAATTTAAAAGTGGGAAATAAAAACCTATTTATATATTGCTCGATTATTATCCAATGAAAAACCTATTTATATATGTATATATATATATATATATAATTATGAAACGCAAAAAATTTAAAAGGTATAAAAGAATATTATTTAATTATTTTTCTTTTTAAAATTAAATAACCTCTCGAAAATAGATAAAAAAATACATATTTTTTGTCTTATTGAAGTAGATATTCTGTACTGAAATGAATTTTCAGAATATGTCAATGAAAGCGTAACGCTAGAATGCAAAGGAAAGTTTTTATCAAATGCAGGAAGACCCTAGAATAGTGTCCACCGTTCAGCACTGAAATAAATGGAGACGAGGATGAAAAGTTGAATTAAGAAAAATACTTTTACATAAAAAGAAGACTTCTATTTTTGGCGACAGCTGTCACTTCAGGACAACGAAAATTTATCGCGAAAATGGCCAGTTTAAATTTTTTTAATAAATTGAAAGATTTTAATTTTAATTTATTTAACTGGGTTTATGTAATTAAAAACAATTGCATACCTGGATGCATCGCGTTTAAGTTTTCATTCACAATCCATGCCGGGCTGTCCGAAGAGAAGTATTGAAATTATCTAACATGAATTATAAAATTTCTCAAAAAATTGAAATTTATCTAAATACACATTTTTATTTATTTATTAATTATTATTTTTTGTGGAATGTCCGTGGACCTTGTGTTCCACTTAAGCATGCCACGAATAGCCCATTGAATCTTTAAGGGTATAAAAATGTACCAGTATTTACGTGTCGCAGGGACAAAAATTCAGAAAACTACCGTGGGACAGTCTTGAAGCATTATATGCATTTTTATAATCGTCATGGTGTAAATATATATGAAGGGCCAGAGAAAACATGAAAAAAAGCTAGAAGCCCCATTATAAAAGTTCGTATTAAACTTTTATTATGGTGCTTCTAGCTTTTTAAATTTTTATCCTCAGAACATTTAATTTATTTTTAAAACATTTTTCCGTTTTTGTTAAGAATGTCTGGTCTTTTCCCTTTGTTGAATTTGATTTGTTTATATGCTCGTTTTGTTTCTACGATAAATGGCCAAATGTGTATTGATTGAGTTCCAATAAAGCCATAGGTAACAATAACAATAATCGTCATCATGTTTCCATATTTCTGAAGGCAGTGGCCATAGAAACCACCACCTGCGGATTGAAACCTGGGCCTCCGCTAACTTATCACATGATCATTGAGCCACAAAACTGGTTAAACACTTAGATAGCAATCCTTTTCGTTTTTTACAGTGATCGTTCGTTAGTTTACACCATAAACAGAGCATCAAAGGAGGACGAACTGAGAAGATTGCCTTTCATTAAAAATTTTAGGCGATAGGCTTATAATATAGGAGAAACTATCTATAATACTGATCAATGCGAATCTGTTACTCAAATATTCACAATCGCCATCGAATCTCCCCATTTCTGTAGTAGGTGACCAAAAAGGAATCGATTTTATCTTGAAAATAAATAAATAAAAGATGCTAGCTGCACAATATAACATTGGCTACAAGCCGAATTATTAACATGATTGTCCTAAAATTTCGTTAATATGCATTTATAAAGAAACTTAAAAACACATGTCTTGTTTGGGAGATTTCCCGATAAATTCCTAAGTACATTGCGTTTTACTATCATTTTCATCACTATACTACGAGTATTTGAAAGTATTGATTATCAGTATTTCATCATTATTAAAATAAACATATAAATAGTTTTATTTTATTATTATTAGTTGATTTACTGCTATTTTCAGGGATCAACTGGGAAGAAATGCTACAATAAGAATAAAAGAGATAAATTTAATAGTCAGAAAATTTTCAAAACTGGATTTGTATTTATTTTTATTTCTATTTTATAAAATTATGCAAAAATTAAAAAAAAAAAAAATTCACGAAATCGCTTGTAGGCATACAATATTTTCAGTTTTCATACTCAAAGAGTATGTACTGAATGATTATAACAAATATGTATAATATGTAAACATATGGCCTATTGGAATATTCCTCCAAAATTTTAACCTCTTCTTATACTAGTCATAGAAGAAAATTTAGAATACATTGGACTCAGGATATTATCTTTTTCATTGGTGCAACAGTTCCATGCTGGACCAAGACCATTTGTCTACTGGCAGATTTCGAGACAGGATATGTTTTCTTTTTTACTTGTTAGGGTTGTCATTCCTACGCCCAATGCTCTACAGTCATACTGAATCGAGACCTATAGTTTAAAGCGGATTCCGAACCACTACAAACATCCAGGGCACAGTTGGGACTCAAATCCGAAACCTGTGGCACCGAGAGCTAGTCACTTGGACAACAGACCCCAATCAGGGAATTATGGCCTATAAAAATAGCTCATAAAAACTTATCCGATTCCTTTCATTAAATTGAGGAGATTAAGGAGCGGAAATCAAGGATTGGGTCTCCAAATTTTAAAATAGCCGACGATCTTACTTAAACCATTGTCTATCTATATGCCAAATTTGAATACTCCAGGTTGAAAACGGTAAATATCAAGGACAAAAAGTAAATTTTCAAATTTCCAAATTAGATGATACTTTGCTTGTTATAGTCTGCTGTTTTTAATATTAAAATTGAAAAATATTATTATCATTATTTCGCTTATTTATTACTTTTAAATGTAATATGTCTACCATTTCGTAAAAAAAATTAAAATTTTGAAAAGAAAAATAACAGATGAAGAAATATTACTTAATTGCCAGACAAAAAGACTCACAGACGAAAACTTTTCTTAAAAGTTTAAAAAATGAAACTATAACGCTTATGTGATATATGAAAGCACTAATGTAATTGATACAAATTGGTATTTCTTATTAAACATAATAAGAAATATCAATTTATATTGGAGAACTATCTGCTTTATGTCAATAAAAATATTATAACAAGTGACGTATGAAAATTTTAAAAAAAGACAATTAAAATAAGATTTCCTTGCTTTTTAAGAATGCCTTTTGGAAAATTGTTAAGACTAGCTACTGGTGTTACACCTGCAAGAGATTTCTAAATATATATATAAATTAAATTAAAGTCTGATTGTTTGAAAGTTCCAACACTAGTTAAAAACTATAAAATTTTGAAGTTTATTTTTTTTCTCCGAATTTATTATTCTATTTCATAAATTTTCATTTAATTTTAATTAAATAAAAACATTCTTATTTGTATCATATTTTCATGCCACCAGATGGCGGTTGAAGGTGAAAAAAAGTGAAATTAAAGGTAATCGGATTCGAGGTGAAAAAAATTATAAATTCATCCATTAGAATGATTGCTTTATTTAACAAGTTTATATTATCTAAGGCGAGTTATTAAAAAACTCAAATCTTTAATTCTGCTCAAATATATTTCTTAATGCAATTTACTAAAATTAAACACTTATTATTACTTATTATTATTTTATATAATCGGGCAACGTGTCTGCAACATACAAGTGATATAAAGAGAGGACTTAAAAATTAATAGAATATAATACAAAAAAAAATCGTATTTAAAAGGACATAAAATTTAGATTTCTAGAATTAACTAGTAAAGTTAAAGAACTTTTAATAGATGATTTGGTTATTTTTTTTATGTAAAGAAAAGTTCTAAAAACTAAGTAATCAAATCATTAAAAATTCTAAATTTTATGAAAAACCCATTTTTTAAAATTTTAATGTAAATAAATATCAATAGTTGTTTTTTATTGTAATATCATTAAAATATTTATTTCCAATTTATTTTATTAGCATTTAGCATGATTTAAAAAAATACTAATAATAACGTTAAATTGGCTCCAGTGTTAGCTGGTAGCTTTTCCAATAGATGGCGCTATATTCCCATAAAATAAGATCGGAATTGCTAGAATGCATTTTCGAAACATTTAATGGGATTTCGATTTGATTTGATTTAAAAATAAAAATATTAAGAAATGTAAAGAAAAGTAAATTGTAAATTTTCATAACGATGAATTCATTAACAGTAGTTCTATGTACTATAATCGAAGTAATTAATTATTTAAAAAGTTTTGACAAATCATTTTTAGTTTTGCTGAAATTATACAAATGAAACCAGCACAGCGGCAAAATTTTATTCACCTTTTTATCGTATATTTTCAATTTAATACAGGAAAGAAAAAGCCAAGTTTGTCTTATCATAATTTTAATTCAAAAAGTTTGCTTTAATCAATATTATTAAAACTCATTCAATATAATCCCATTACAAATAAATTAGACCTAAAAAGAAAATTATTTTTGCCTTTTAGAGAGAAAGCAAAAACTAAAAGGAGGATTTTTTTTTATGTGTTATCCTTCTAAATTTAAATTCAGGAATTTTATTTGATTTTATTAAAAAAATTTTTTTTTCTCTTCCCTTCTCTTTTTTTCTTCTTCTTTCTTTTTCCCTCCCCTCAAAAATAAAGAATATTTTTTTAATAAACATAAAAAATTGAGAATCAACAATTAGTTGATTCTCAATTTCACTTATTGCGTCAAAGTCATTATTTTCATCTACCTGTAAGTTTTAGTTTAAAGAGAACTATTTCAAATTTGTGAAGCCAAGAAAAATTATTGCTACTATTTGATATAATAATTCTACTGCAGCAGTTAGTGAAAATCTACCATATTTAAATAATTTCATTTAAGTAAAAACAGAATTTAAAAATATCTATTCGTATAGAACAATTCAAGTATAGTTCACAAAGACAAAGACTTAAAGACTATGCCAAATGTACAGCTTTCAAATTTTAAAAACTAGAACATTTTTAGAAATTATTTTCATTAATTTTTAATAAACCAGAATAATTTGTATCATTTTTCCAAGTTTTAAAAAAAAAAATTATTATATATTTAGTTTTATTTACATCGTTTGTTATATATTTAAATTTTTCTATTTTCTCTTTATTAGCAATATCATTTCATAATGTCAATTCATAATGCAATCATTTTGGTGTGTGATAACACTAAAATATTTTCATATCTATTTGCTATCTTTCAATTAGAAAATCAATTATTTCATTTTTTTAACTAAAAATTGCGTTTACTTTTAATATCGCCATTTGAAATGGTTGTTTATTTTAATATCATACAAAGCAATTTTTTTCAGAATATTTTAATGAGTTTAGAGTTAACATCAGCGGCTATTGTATACCTCTTATGTAGCTACGAATAGGCCATAGACGGATAATGAATGGTAATTATCCATTTATGGCGATACCTAATCATTTATGACTCATATGAGTAAAAATACATACGATAAAGCATTGACCAATTACCACCCAGCAACTTGTATGTCAATGCGATTATTAAGGTGCTTGATTATATTGCCACAATCACCACTGACCTCCTCGTTTTTGAAAGCAGTTATCTTCGACAGTCGCCTCTAATTGATTCAAACTTACGTCCTCTTACACCCTAGATCAGGGATCTCCAAACTTTCCAGCATTAGGGCCAAACTGTTTGCTCCAGTAAGTACCAAGGGCCAAAACCGTTTTTAATTTTTCTGCCATTGTCTATAATTTCTAGAACAGTCGCCGAGTACGCTCTCTCAGAGAGCATGTACTTGCTAACTACAAACTATTGTCAGTGAAAAATCCCAATTACACAAATCTCATTAGTATTTTTTTACAAGTGGATACCCCGTGGTTTCATTCGCGTTAATTTAGCTTTTCCGTTCCTGAGGGATTTTCTCGATAAAAATCATATGCTCGATACAGAATATATACATTCCAAACATCGATATACATACATGTGCGATACTCTTTACCCCAACATAACTACCGAGGGTAACCGCGGGATGTTCACTAGTTTATAATGTTAATGGGATTCATTTCAATTATTTATTATGATTAAGTTAAATTTTCTGCGTATTATGCTTGCCATTAAGCTTTACCTAGCGTGTCAATAAAACCGAGTTATTATCATTCTGTGTTTTTTTATCCAACTTATTACAGCAACAATAAGCTATTCTCTGTCGCGGGCCGGATGGATGACACTGGCGGACCGGATTTGGCCCGCGGACCGTAGTGTGGGAGACCCCTGCCCTAGAGGCACCAGTTACCACTGGGTATGAGGGTCTACTCTAGAGGCACAAGTTACCATTGATGAAGGTCCACCCTAGTGGCCAAGAATGGGTTATGAACTTCATTGAATAAATTTTTCTTATGAATTAAACCATTGATATAAATTGCTTTATTAAGTTTAAAAGCATCACTTTTGTTTCATACTAGATTGATTGGATAGGAGAGTTGAACATCTGTTCATCTGCTCAGAATCAAATAATTAAAAAAGTTTCATTTTAACAGAAATTAACGACGACGACGATTTGCCAGATTGACGGAGAACCTTGGTTGCTTAGCAACCTCCATCTCCTGCTTTGTGAGTGAGGGAAGTTTCTTAAGCTTTAAGTCCATTGATTAGATAGAAAAAGAGTAATATAAGTATATTATTAATTTATTTAAAAATTAATTATTCGAATTTTTATTAATTTATAAAAAAAATATGCATTTATAATTTTTTATATTATTATTATAATTTCAAGAAGGTAATAAAGAAAAAATAGATAAACAATAGAAACAAACAAAAACGATTGGAGGGGAAATTGTGACTTAACGGAGAAACTACATGGTAATTCGGAAAGGAGGATTTCGGAACGTCAATGAATAATAAACAGAAATTAAAAATTTAACTTAAACAATTAAAAGGAGAATTGAACAATTAAAAGTGGTGACAAAGACGGGATTAATTGAAATTTTTAAGTAAAACGTAGCAAAATAGAGGTATTAAAGATCGGAGTAAAGGTTTGCAATTCAACGTAGAGTTTGTTTGACTCATTCAGTGATGAGGTCCTTTGTCCAAAAATCGCAGTAATCGCAAACAAGACAGAGGAGAAAACGAAAGAATAGTAGGAGACTTTCTACACTCAAGAGCCAAAACATTATGACCACCTGTCAATAACGAATTGGCCCACCTTTGGCGCGCAACACAGCTTCAACCCGCCTTGGCATGGATTAATACCAGTTAAATACCACTTCCACCTGATCACGTGCCTTCCACGTCATCCAGGCGAGTTCATTGCAAAATGTAGGGGTGGTCATAATGTTTTTTGGCTCGTGAGTGTAGAGCTGAAGAGAAAATATTGCAGATGGATCATAAAAGCTAAGGAGTCTTGAAAGCATGATTCCATCTTGTAGTGAAATGTGGGTAGTGACGAAGAATAGCTTTGCTTTTAATTAACTTATTTTTATGGATGATATTTAAAAACAACTTTCCGTCTATTGATTCTATTCGAAGGTCATGATGCAGCATGTCACTTCTAATGAACAAAGGAGCTCCAGTAATTATTCTAAGAATTTTTAATTCTGATGACTTGAATTTTGTATCTATTTGTTTTTGCAGCAAGACCCCAGATTGATTCTGCAATTTGATAGTCTGAATCTACAATGGCAATTGGATAGTCTGCAATTAGAGTTTAGTCAGGATTAACCTGAGAACTTATTTGCAGCTTGAACTTATTTGCAGCTTGAACTTATTTGCTTATTTGTTTGTTGTAATTTGCTGTTTTGAAAGATAACATAGAATATTTTCCTATAAACGGCAAGTCGTTTGTTCCAGAATTTAGTCTTTAAACTAAGGATATGTTTCTAGAATGTTAACTTGCTGCTTAAGTCAAGACATTTGACATTGACCCAGTCTATCGAATCGTCGAATAGGAAAATATCTTCATATGGAGAACTTGGCATGACCTTTTCTGAAAATGATGGCTTTACTTTTATCCGTAGTGACAGCGATTCTCCATAGTGTAATCCACTCTTCCAGAGAATCAAGGAAATTTTGAAGAGAGTCCTTGTCAGGAATCTGATTATAGTTCCCTGAATCAAGGCTGCTTAATCGAAGAGACAAGTACTAACATTTTGAACTTGCATAAAGTAGATCGTAAAGATATTGTAAAGAATTGTCATAGAATTTGACATTTCTGTAGTGTTGTCAGTTTAACAATTAAACTGATGTTGATGATAGTAATTTGCTACTTAAAAAACAATTTAATAGTTATTTTATAAGTTTTACTTTATTTGTTAATTATAGATAGATATTAGTTTTAATTAATTTAAATTTTAAATTGCACAACGGCCCATCAAAAGAATTTTAAACACTCCAGTAATCGTAAAAAATGTAAGAACCTCTGAAGATAACTTCCCTCATCATTAGATAAAAGAAATTATGAAAGTTTGAAGTAATAGAAAAAGTATTACATATTAACCAACTTTTTACAACATAAAAACAAAACTAATAAAAAAGGCTTTTTGTAAATAATTTATTTTTTAAAAAACTATAATACTATGTTTTTAATGTTTTATATGTATTTAATCTAAAAATGAAATTGATTTGCCGATAATGGATGCAATAAAGTTGAATGATATAAATGAATATGAAATAATACAATCATAATCACTGAAATATGCTAAAACAACAAAATGATGATGATTCAAATTGATTAATGCAATAAAATGATATGCAAATCAGTTAATATAATAAAATGTTAATAATGTAATACTATGATAACGATGCAATCGATTAGTGCAATAAAAAAATATAATGATGCAAATTGACAAATGCAATAATATGAGAATTACGCAAATCGATTAATGTAATAAAAATAAAATGATGCAAATCGATTAATGTAATAAAAATATAATGTTGCAAATAGATTAATGCAATAAAATATAATAATGCAAATCGTTTAATGTAATAATAATATAATGATGCAAATCGATTAATGCAATAAAAACATAATGATGCAAATTAACAAATGCAATGATATGACAATGATGCAAATCGCTTAATGCAATAAAAATATTATGATGCAAATTGACAAAGGCAATTAAAAGATAATGGTACTAAATAGAATGTTGGAATAAAAAAAAATAGTAAACTTACATTGATAACCAAATGTTGAAACTTTTCTAGAAGGTGTCATTATCTATAATCAACCAAGATTTTTTTTAATCAGAGAAAATTTAAACTTAATAATTTTAATAATTAAAAAAATAATAATTTTAAAATGAATAAAATAAACTACCTAATTTTAATTTTTTTAATGAAAATAAGAATACTTCACTTAAAAATTATTTTAACAGTATAATATTTATCGTTGTTTTTCACGTTTCTGATCAAAACAAAATATAAAATGTTAAGACAACAGCTTATTTTAACCTTGAAATTATTGATGCAAGAAATAATGGTAAATATAGATAAGAACTTATCAATTGATATAATATGCCAGAAACTTCGACTTGAAAATTAGTGCAAGCTATTTTTAGCAGATTTGTAAATCGCTTTCACGAAAAAAAAAAAAAAAAAAAAAAATCTGTTTGAAATATAGAAAATTCGCGAAGAACTAACTAAATTAAAAATAAAATATTTTTAGATAGAAAGATATAAAATTATTTTAAATTAATATTTAAATAGGATTGAAATTAACTTTCAGTATATAATATCATTTTGCCAGTTCTTAAAAATCTAAATATTTATATAATGCTTATTTTTTTCTTGTGTAATATATTTTTCACTGAACTTCTACATATCTACAGTATACAATCAAACGACTTAAAAATTGTGCAAACGATTTTATTTTTGTCGTATTTAAAAATTTTATTTTCTTTACCAATAAAAAAAAAAAAATCTTTTGCAGATTAATATTCTATATATTTCAGTTTTGAATTAACTGAATATAATACTCAAATTGTTAACTTAAAATGTATTGAATAAAGTACCATTTTTGCTATGGCATTTAGCAATAGAAACTCATTAGATGGCGTATCAATAGTAATTACAAGTCTTATTAAAAGTATATTGTAAAGTTCATTAAAAGTATTTTGTAAGGCGTAATTAAAAGTATATTGTAAGGCTCTTTAAAATTTCTAAAAGCAGTGATTCTCAAATTGTGGGAAGAAACCCTCAAATCCCTGAGCGACGTGTTTCCGAAAAAGAAAAAAATTATGCAATTTTAAATCAGTTTTAAAAAATTAGCAAAATATAATTTAGAATGATGTCAAATGCAATGATTACATAATAAAAAATAATATTTATGATCCGTTTCAAAATTATGGAACACTGTATTATTGTCAAAGAATTCCCCTGTGTAAATATCGAACCATAATTATCTAAAGACCAACCGATTAGTATCTCAAATCCCTGAGTGACATGTTTCTAAAAAAGGAAAATTATACTATCTTAAATAAATTTAAAAATTACCAAAAAAAAAAAAAATTTAGGACGATGTCAAATGCAATGACTGCATTAAAAAATAATATTTATGATCCGTTTCAAGATTATATTATCGTTAAGAAATTCTAGTGAAATCTCTAACCAAAATTATCTAAAGAATAGTATTTGACAACAATACAACAATAGATTTAACTGAAACAATTCTATTTGGAAAAAAAAATCTGTTTCAACATTTGATTCTCAAGACAAAGTCAGTATTCAAAAACCTATTTTTTATTCAAAATTTAATTTGTAAAATTTTCCAAACTTCAAATAATAAAACATAGAAAATATTATTACTTTTTTTATAATATGAAAAGTAAATACACAATAAAAATATTTTTTATTAATTACAGGTTAACGCGATATTACCATGCTTCAATAATAATAATACTATATTACTTTGGGAAGTGTATTTGTTAAAAATAGTATAGATTGTATAAAAATTAAAATGCATAAAAGATTCAAGAGCAAAATGTTCAAAATAATTTAAGCCATCATTTAATTCAGCCATTTCATATCACTAAGCAATCAAGAGAATTGTATCGGCAAAAAATTTTAAAATATTAATATAATAAGAAATTCAATCTGATATAAATTTCATTGTTGCTATAATATCTAAAATACATAAAAAAAAATATTTTCTAAAGTCTCTAAATATTGAATATGAAAAAATAAATAAATACAAATTTAATATATCTAATCCGAAACATTAAGAAATAGATAAAAGCTAAATAATAAAAAATAAATAATTATCTGTATTATATTTCAGTATTTCATGAATTCGGGAATGAAATACTGAAATGTGATAATTATTAATTTATTTATTGTTTAGCTTACCTTACCGAATTCATGAAGTTGTTCTCAACAAAGACAAAATTTCATTTTAAATGTTGCACACAAAATGAAATTTAATAAATTAGAATTTTCAATTAATTAATAAAATAAAATTAACTATTTGAAAACTAAATTCAGATTATTTGTGATCTAATGGGCATTTTTATAAATGCAGTGTATCATTACACAAATCGTTCGCTTATTTAGTATAAGAAATTAAAGAACTTTTTGAATATCGACCATAAATATTTCTGGAATTTGCTTCTGCAGTAAATACTGCAAATATCTATGATCTTCAAATTTTTATAACTTATTGTGTACTGCGTAAATTATTTATGTGAATTTTTGTAAATGTGTAAAAAACTTCAAAAATTACCTATATCTAGCACCCAGCTTAAATTATTTGCTGCACCATGAATGTACATTGAAATTTTCCGTGCAGTGATGCCATCTATTATTGTTACTACAATTGAATTCTAAGGAATGCGTCGGCAGACGTATTTATGGTTGTCCTTGAATTCGTAAATCAGGCGTAATCTCCATGTGTGGGGAATCTTCTCGTATCGCTTACCTTAATCATTCCCCTTCTTCCAATGACATCTCGTTATTTAAGGTTAGTGTGTCCAGACATGCTGTTTTTTGAAGCGCAATATAATGATGGAGAAAGCCGAAAAACGGCAATATGTCAATTAATTTAGAAAAAGTGAGGTATCTTTTCAGACCTTCCACAGAAAGTGCATATAAAAATGTAATTTCAAATCTTACCTAGATCATCCATTTTAAATTATTTGTTGCCTCCATAGATATAGTAATGAATATTTACTATATCTATAGATGCAATTGAAAATTCAATGAATCCTTAAATCAGGACTAATATTCAAATGTGTATGGGGAGATTCTTGTATGGTTTACCTTAATCATTCCGTTTATTTCAATGTCTCTTCGTTATTTAAGTTGTGTCTCCAGACATGCTGTTTTTGAAGTTCAATATTATAACAAATGATGAGGTATCAATTACAAAATCAATTTACAAAAAGTAAGGTATCTTTTCATGCGGTAGACACCTTCCAAAGAAAATGCATATAAAAATGCAATTTCAAATTCTACCTAGATCAGCATCCTTTTTAAATTATTTGTTGCACCGATAGATATAGCAATGGATATTTATGGTTACCCTTGAATTTGTAAATCAGGTTTAATCTCCAAATGTGTGTGTGTTTGGGATGAGAGCTTCTGGTATAGATTACCTTAATCTTTACCTTTGAAACATAATATAATGATAGACAGCGGTGAGAAATATCAAGAATCAATCAATCAATTAATGAATCAATTTACAAGAAAAAGGTAAGGTACCATTTCATGAGGTAGATACCTTCCACAGAAAATGAATATAAAATTGCAATTTCAAATCTTCAATTGATCAGCATCCATTTTTAAATATTTGTTGGCTCCATAGATATATTAATGAATATTTGTGGTTGTCCTTGAATTCATAAATTCAATCAGGACTAATCTACAACTGTGTGTGTGTGTGTGTCTTCTCGTATATATTACCTTAATCATGTCGTTTCTCTCAATGTCATATCGGTGTTTAAGATGGTGTCTCCAGACATGTTGCTTTTGAAACACAATGTAGGGACAAATGGTTAGATATCAATTAAAAAAATCAATTTACAAAAAAGGTGAGCGTTTTCTTTCCATGCAGTAGATAGCTTCTATGAAAAATATTTACAAAAATTGCAATTTTGTCTCTGATATCCTCAGAACAAAACAGGTATAGAAAATGGTATGGTTCTTTTAGTGAATTTTTTAATTGTATTTAATAACAAATTACAATTAACAAGATAAAATAGGCTGTTGGCCCAGAGTTGGCCGGTTGCTTAAAAAAAAAAAAAACTTTCAGTTGAAATAAAATACAAATTTTGATTAAATTCTAAAATCCTAAAATTATTAAATTCTAATTCCCCCAAAGAAGTTGCTGAGGTTGAAATTCAGAATATATCGCCAATAATATTACGATTACAGTTCAATGTTACAATAGTTAAACAGCATACAAAATGGTTATAACAGTTACACGTAAACTGTAACTGCAGCAATATTTATTTATTTATTTTTTGTGTGCTTATTTGGCGATTTGGAAATCGCGATTAATGTGACACAGGATTCTGATTTTTACTTTAATTTTCAATTTTAAAATTAAAGCTAAGTTAAGAATTTAAAAAGATCTAGATTAAAATTTTTACATTTCCAATGATAAAGTAGAACCAAGAACCTTTTTTCCGAATGTTCATTAAGAATTATTACGTCATTTTTTCAAGTAAATAAATAATGAAATATAATAATTTCTTCAAATATAATAATTTCATCCAATTAAGAATTCGATTAGCCTTTTATTGTAATATGGTAAAAATTCAATTCATTCTTTCATTTATTTAGTTTTCAACATATATCTATTTCAGAACAATTAAATTTAAAATTTATGCTTAAGAAAAACGAATATTGTTTTTTTTTTTTTTTTTTCATCAAATAATTAAGCACTAACACTTTTACAAAATAAGTTACGAAATATATATATTTATATAAAAATCTATTTAATATATAAATATAAATATATATATATATATATATTTTACAAAACATTTACATTTTTGTTCACTTTTTAAATTACAATAGTATAACAATATAATGCATTGTTATAATACAATTAAGACATAAAAATACAATTATTTTTTTTTTTAAATTTAATAATATTATTTATATATCTCCATGTATATAAAGATAACGATATCCAGAAATATTTTTTTATTTTCTTTAAACGTTTAAAGATTCAGAAGTGACATCTGAAGAGAAATTTTAAATCGTAAATAGAAAAAAATGTAAAACTAGTAAATATTCAATTTACAAAAAAAAAGATTAAAAATAGTAGCCAATAATTAATAAAATGTTGATTAGGAATTCCACTTAAAATTACGGAATATGAAGTAAGCATACAGTGAGATTAAATGGACATAAATTCGTAAAATGCAGAAAAAGAACTATAAACTGCACTGATTTTAATAATTGAAAGTCTATTTACGAAGAACGAAAGATGTAATTAGGAAATAAAAAATTGTAAAATGTGGAATTCCAATTTAAAAGATATGTTGGTATTAATAATAAAAATCGCACTTACAGAAAGAAAAAGGGCGCAGAGAATAAAAAATTTGTAAGATAAGATAAAAAAAAAAAAAATTACAAAATACGACTGTTCAACTTTCAACAAATTTTGTTTACAAATAATAAAAAGTAAAATAGAAATAAAATGTCAAAAATTCGTAAAATATTGGTTAAGAACTATATTTAAAGATTCTAAAAAAAAGGATTCGTAAAATATCTCAATAAACTAATTTATTAATTTCTTAAAATTTAGTAAACAGAAATTCTTAAGAACATAATATATGAAGGTACGATTATTAAAAACCTTATTTTAGATAAATAAAAAGATATAAAATTCATAAAATTCTGATAAGAATAGTATTCAAAAACATTCTAGAAACTAAAAAGTAATATTCACAAAAAAGGGAAAAAAGTAAAAAAAATTCGTAAAATCAGGGATAAAAAAAAAAAACTACAAAATTCGAAAATACGACAATTTAAAATCTATTTACGAATAAAGTAAAATTAAAGTAAACAATAAAAATTTCGTAAAATGTTTATTAAGAAATGTATTCAAGAATTTCAAAAGCATAATTTAAAAAAATCATGCTCATAAAAAAGGAAATATATAAAGAAAATAATTACATAAGATTAAAAATTATAGAAGATTACACAGTAAAAAAAAAAAAAAAAAGGAATAGAAAAACTACAAAATTCGAAAGTACAATTAAAAATCTCTTTACGAATAAAGAAAAATTGAAGTAAACAATAAAGATTTCATAAAATGTGTTTAAAAAATGTATTAAAAAGTTATAGTACCATAATTAAAAAAATACATGCTCATAAAGAAGGAAAAATAGACTAAGGGAAAAAAAAAAAAATTCATAAGATAGAGAGCAAAAAAAATTACAAAAAATGAAGTTACAATTATCTAAAATCTTAAATACAAAGAAAGAAAAGCATTGAATTGCAGAAAATTCGTAAAATATTGATAACGAATTACAATTGCCAAACTATTTATATATATATATCATGAAATTCGTAATTCGAAACAGAATCATGAAATTCGTAAGATACTGGACGAAAATCTAGAAATAGACTAGGTGAAAAAAAAAAAAATTCGCCAGATTAGGGAACAAAAAAAAATTACAATAGATGAAGATAAAATTTTCGAAATTCTTAATTGCAAAGAAGCAAAACAATGAAATGGCAGAAAACTTTTAAAATGTTGATAAAAAATTACAATTGCATAAATATATATATATATATATATACAAATATATATGCTTAGGAAAAATCGTGAAATTAGTAAAATACTGGACGAAAACCTAGAATAGACTAGGTGAAAAAAATTCGTAAAATTAGGTTACAAAAAATTACAAAATAGGAAGATATGATTATTTAAAATCTTATATACAAATAAAGAAAACACTTAAATCGCAAGAAATTCGTAAAACGTTAATAAAGAATCACAATTGTATAACTTATATATATATATACACACTTAGAAAGAATCGTGAAATTCGTAAAATAAAAAAAAAATCAATTAAATGGCTGGAAATTCATAAAATGTTGATAAAGAATCACATTATATGTGTATGCTTAGAAAGAACCATGAAATTCGTAAAATACTGGACAAAACCCTTCAAATAATAAAGGCATGGTATGTTAAAAACGAAACTTTTTTCCATTTTTGTAAAAACAAGAGATTCCGTGGAGAATATTCGTAAAATGCGGGAACGCGTTAAGCGGGTTGCAGTGCAGGGGCCGAGCTCGGAGAGAGGGCGCAACCGAAAGGCTGAAGGGCACGAATTCCATTCACTCCCGAGAAAGAAGGAATTATTGATGGGGCGTTGCATTACGGCCGCCTCCGCTCATTACATAAATGGGGCCGAGAGGGAGATACTAAATGGACGGGGCATTACTATTGCATGGGGCTTTTTCGCCATCATTGGCCGGGGCGCACCCAGGTGAGGGGGTGGGGCACTTTGCTGATGGAAGAAAACACCTCTCTCCTTCTCTCTCTTTATTTTATTTTTATTTTTGAAATTTTCTTGGGATGTGTTGCTTTCGAACAGAAATTCAGAAAACTAAAGGGGAACAAATAATTTTTAAAGCAGCACATTTTATTTTTAGGTATGTTTCTTCAAATGTCGAACAATATAAATAGCATACATTTTCAGTATACACATTACATTATGCTTGTGAAGTAAAGTTCACAATGAATACGTATTGTAATACATTATAAATGACATTGTCCATTCTTTACATTGCCCATTCCATAATACTTTATGACGACATTGTCCATTCCTTACATTGTCCATTCCCTAATACATTATGAGGACATTATCCATTGGCATACCATTACATATTGTAATTTCAACACACATACATACTACCATTACATTGTCCATTGACATACTATTACATATTGCAACTTCAATATACATACATACTACCATTACATTGTCCATTAATTTTGACAATGTAATGGTACCAATATACTGACATACCATTACATATTGTAATTACAATACACATACATACCACTGCAATGTTCATTCATTTTGAATTGTCTAGCTCAATTTATCCAGTGTTTATGGGCGATTTTTGGCAGCATATTTAGCAAGCAAGAATTGAGTTGGCAATATTACTGTGCAACTCTAAGTCAGAAAATATGATGCAAAACGTTTATAAAAAAATGGTAACCATTTCATGAGAGTATCTTGTCAAATTAATAGCATATTTATAAATTTACTGTTTATTTTTGTGATTATTTATTAAAACTTATAAGTATATTGCTCAAGTTCTTCACTTTAAAAGGCTCTCAATGCGCTAATATATATATTTTAAAAAACATAGGAAAAATTGCGTCAAAACGAAACGATAATGTAATAAACAATATACAGGAATTATTATAGTTAATTAATTAAAATGCTTGTCTGATTAATGCTTTCGTTTTTTTAATTATGTTTTAAGTCTCGTGTATTTTTATATACACACGAATAGCTCACAACTAATGAAGGGAGACATAACATTGCCTTCAGAATAGACATTTAGGAATAACTATTCCACATTTGCGTGTCGTATGGGGAAAACCTAGAGAACTCCTCCATGTAATCTGACTGTCGATTTAAAACCACTATTAAATCTCCTCGTTACTGAAAGCAGTGACTGCAACGGACGCCGTGAGTGGATTCGAATCTGAACCATTTTTCAAGTTACGCACGTTAAGCTACGTCCAGATGGGAAACGAGAAAAGCGAGTCATTCTAGCTCCAGTATTTCCGCCTGACCGCGAGAAACAAGCCACGCTATCTCTTTCTGCGGGTGATAGCTGATCAAAATGATGTCCGAGATTGACTCTAAAGGCTCATTCCCACCGAGGCGAGAGACGTGAAGATTCAAGAGGCAAGCGACAAAATTTTTTCGACCCCTTCACAGCGAAACGTCAGAAATAGTATTACGCCTAGTGAAGTTCCGCTTCGAGTTGAAAGTTGGGCAACTCAAGCGGCGGACTGCAAACCGGTTTCAGGCGACCGCGGTGAGGCTAGTGATTGGTCAATTTTTCGCTTGCATCTGCTCGCCTTGGTGAGCACGAGCCTTAAGATAGTTGACTCACACCAAGGGTTCTGTCCCCACTGAGACAAGCAGGCTTATAATTGGTTTACGATAACGACACGTTTGTCTCTTGACTGGGCGGTTTTACACTTGCATCACGTGCCGGGCATTAATGATGATAATATCCTATTTTTCACTTAAATGCTGCCTTTGTGGAATCATAATTTTTCAAAATATATCATTGGTTACATTGTTTTTAACCTTTTTCCTTTTATTTAATTTTCATTTATTCTTAAAATAAATATTTAATTTTACACAGTTACTTATTTACGTGAGGTAGTTATACATTATACATTAGTTTTTTGTTATTATTCTATTATTTAATCCAGACATTAATTATTTATTGAATTCAGATGGTATTAAGATTTTATTACAATTTTATTATGCATTTATTTTTGGAGAGATTTATTTTGTGAAATTTTTTAAACAGCACAATCACTGATGGCTATTGTTTATTTACTTATTCTTTACTTTAAAGAAAAATGAAATTTTTCTACTTTTGATTAATTATTATTTTTTTTTTTCAATGCAGCTGGCAAGCAGACATGGACGTCTTGGATGCCCTTAAAGCAGTTTAATCTTTTTATTTGAAGATTTTGAACGCTCTACGATCCTATTAGACCGGGACCTTTTTTTTCGAACAACTACATTTGTGGTACCGAGCGCCAGAGCGCTAGCCACGCGGCCTTTCAGGCCCTATTTTCGATTAATATATATATATATATATATATATATATTATTATTTAAGTTAAATCTTTATTTGTTTTGATCGGCTTTTTTTTTTTTTTTTTAATTTCCTCTATGTTTTTGAATTTACGGGTTTAGTTATTTATTTTATTTTAAAATATTATAAAATTTTAGATTTTAAAAATGTTAAAATTTTTTTTTATTTTTTAGATATTAAGACTTTTTTTATTCGGATAAAGATTGCTTTAATTATGCAAATATATATGAAATAATCGCTTTTAATGAAATAGCATAATATATTAAAACAATTTTCCCTTTAATTTTCCTAAATTCTAATTTTGAAATAATTGCATTATTAAATTCAATTTTTTTAATTTTTATTAAAAAATTTTTTTTTTTCATGACAAGCTTTTCTTATCAACATAAATTTTTTCTAATTTTTAAATTATTACT
The DNA here is from genome assembly GCA_021605095.1 of Caerostris extrusa. Classification (NCBI taxonomy): domain Eukaryota; kingdom Metazoa; phylum Arthropoda; class Arachnida; order Araneae; family Araneidae; genus Caerostris; species Caerostris extrusa. Next base: position 51,664 of record BPLR01009356.1, on the reverse strand, counting down.
TTTCTTTGTGGACAAATTCAGAATTTGTTGTATAATTTTTTCTTTTCGTCGAAATCAGAAAATTCTTCTCGTATTTTGTTGCAGTGTTGTTCGTTTGGCGTAGCATCAAACAGCTATTGCCATTCAGATAATAAAAAATCACGTTATTCATAACCAAATTTCATTCGTTATTCAATTGTGCTATACATTCTACCATCGAATGCTCACGAACCAATGAGATACAAGGTCTCTCAAATGAGTTCGCCGTTAGTTATAAACAATCAAAACTTATTTCTGTAATGACAATGCCAGTTTACTTAATGGTATGTGCAACAAAAATATGCTGTAATAATTTAGTTTGTTAACCAACTATACATTTTTTATAACAAATGTTTATTTACTTCTGTCTATTATCTAGAATTTATAGAATAAATCTAAAATACTCGGCTATATCACAAACGCCATTGAGACTCCTCGTTTTTTGAAACAGTGTCTACAACCTAATGCTCACCAGCGGGTCGCGTGGCCACTGAGTTACGAGTCGGGCTTATATATATGTAATAAAATTTAGAGATTACATATATGTGTAATTATATATGTGTTAAAATATCTTATTTGTTACATGTAAATAAGTAAGATGTATATGTTTTATATTATGATATTAATATTAATACATTTATTGATCGTGGATTTTGTCTAACTGTTGCTGTTTATCAAGTGGGATAAGAATCAACAACAACACAGCATTTATTGATTGATTAAAGAATTATTTCAAGATCATAAAAAAAGTAACCTTGCTTTATAAATCAGAAATTATTATTCTTTTGTCTATTATGTGGGGAATTACGTAATAATTATACGTCTCTAAATTCGGTTGTCATAGCGATTGAGTTTGTTGATATATTTTTATAATAAGAGCACCATTTCAGTGGTTTAACATCGTTTTTGTCGTCACTGAAATTTAAAATTTCCTCAAAAGAAGCAACGAATTTCGACCTTTCATTCCCTCCTTCAAAATCTATCAAAGAACTTTTTGCTTTTCAAATTTAACATATGTACACATGCCCAGCACAGTATAATTTAATTAACATACACATGCACAATTTTACAGACAAACTACATCGTTCAGAAATTCTACATGCTTACCTCCTTTAAAATTTATTTCTGAAGGTACGTTTTTAAGAGCATATGTTTTGATTTATTGAATTAGTGATCATTTTAAAGAGTGTTTCCCTTTATAATTTAAGGGAAGTGCTAAAAAATAAAGCGCTTTTTCGCCATATATTCGGAATTAATGATTAAATTAGCTCTATTATGAAACATCTATTTTAGAATAATTTCTAGGTGTTTTTTTTTTTCATTGACATGTAAAAGAATTTATCACTGTTAATTTATAAAAATCAATAAAAAGAGAATGAAAAATGTCTTGGAGAACAGTTAGTATTTGAAAATATGTTATGACTATAAAAAATACGGGTCGATATTAATTTACTATTGTAAGAAAAGAACCTGATCAGTAATCGTTGTACAGCTTTATAAGTGACAGAGTAGGTCATAAATAAAAATGAAAACTTTTAAATTATTATTGATATTTTTCCATAAAATAAATTAAATAATTACACTTAAATATAGTATCTTTGAGATCTAAAAAACGCAAAATAATAATAATAATAATTTCAATATGGAAATTTAGAAAAAAAAAGTATTTACAAAAATATCACAAAACTAATTTCAAATTGTGAACTGCCAGTCGATAATCCTATTTCAAGATATGTGTTTAAAAATATGCATTAATTTAAAAAAAAAAAAAAACATAACTAGTTAACAATATTTTTAAAAAATCTGATAAATAATTTTTAAAGAATTAGAGAAAGCCTATAAGGTTTAATGTTATTTTACTAACCATATAAAAATTAATTTCCCTGGATAATTTTTTTCCAGCAAAAAGCAAATAATTTCTTGAACGATATTATATAAGTACTCTACTTATACTTATAAATATATTTATGTAAAAATAAACGACACAAGTCAAACAAACTCAACCCCTGAAGTTAATGACATGAAGAACATTTGTTTATTTTCCTTTTTAACAACCGGATCCACTCGGTTGCATATCAATGAGCCACCATAATGCCCAAAGAATCATCCCCCTCTGAATAGGAGGGACTTCATCAGCAAGTGTTGTACGTGGTCATGCCATAACCGAACAAACACCCCCAGTCAATGTTCAATGGTGACACGACCCCTGAACATCAAGAGATCTCAGAACCTCTGACTGCCATACGATTAAAAATGCATCAAGAACGTACATCCCGAGCCAACCTGAGGCTGAGGTCTATAAAAGCCGGATAGTAGAAGAAGAAGAAGAAAAATCGGGCAGAGCAGGAAAACGAAATGAAATTTTCTTGCTTGTTGGCTGACTGGGCCATTTGGTCAGGCCTGGTTCGGCAATTCAGGGAGGTACGTGCCTGCCTGGCTGAGCCATAATGGCATGGAAGGGTTCCAGCAGAAAGCATTGCCAGCAAGTCTCCCGGTAATGGCCGCGTTTTTGCCAGGGTTAGTGCACACGCGTCTTTTTAGGGGATCTCTCCACGGTCCCCAGGGATAATTGGTGGGTCCCTCACTGATGATTCGCTGCCAGTGGCTGTGAAGGGGGAGGGGTTGATGCCGACCGAACCTTTTAATCTTTAACCGCGAGATTTTTGTGGGATGTGTTTTCGAGCGAAATTTCGAAGAAATGTGTCTGGAATTCTTAGTTGGAGAACTTTAAGTTTTGGGTGTAAAATTGGTGTGTGGATTTAACGACATAGTTTCATCCTTCAATTATTAAAAAAAAAAAAATAAAAAAAATTATACATTCGAGTTCGAATGAATTATTCGAAGTACTGATTATTTATGTTCCATATAAGTTTATGAGCAAATTCACATAAATTTTGCTAACTACAAAAAGTTTTGCAAATTATTCGACTACAGTAAAGTTTTCCTTTTAATTTAAAAATATTTGTTCATCATATATTGTAATTTTTAATTTAAAATTTTTATATTAGAATGAGATTTTTCGAATAACGATTATCCATGTTTCATGTGTGTTTGTAAATAAACTAGTTTAATTGAAGTCTAACAATTTTCTGTGATTGTAAAAATTGACATGTAAATTTAAAATTGTTCGAAAGTCAGACACATTTTTTATTCCAATGATTTTATGTTTCAAATGAACTTTCTAAATTCTGAATTGTAGATGCGTGTTTTGTTACAAATTTCATAAGAACTTTTATTTTATTTTTAAATTCATGGCAATGGAATTTTTTTAAATTTAAATAGAAAATTGAAGTTTTTCAAAATTTTTTTAATTGAAATCTCGAAAACATTGATTAAAATGTAATATATTATGTATACAGTATTATATTTGCAGATTATTAAATACTTTTTTATTAATTTATTAAATACTCACTGTGTCTGTCTTTAAAATTAAAAAATAGATATGAAATTATTCAAATAATTTGCACGTTTAATTTAATGTTCTTAATTCTTTTTACAGAGTGTAAAATATAAATTTGTTCTTCAAATTAGAATCGAGCGATACAATTGTAATTTTTTTTTTTTTTTCCTATTTATTTCATATAAATGGATTTAAATTTTTATGTAAACATAATAAAAATAAAACTATATTTATATGTTCAATTGAAAATAAGATAAAAATTCTTAAAATATTGAATTCATTTGAAAATACTCTCTTTTTTTTGTAATTCTTTAGAACTTTGAAACAACGGATTTAAGATTAAATAAATAAATAAAAATATAATCGTCTGAGCCGATATACAGTTACTCATAAAATTTAAAAAATAATCTAAAAACAAAAACGTAATCTTAAAAAAATAGACGACGATCCCAAACGATTTTCTTTTTTTTTAAAAATCTTTTTTCACTTTGAAATAAAAATCGTCTGTGCTTTCACCAGACGATCTTTTAGAACATTTCTCATTATTTAATTATATAATTATTTGCTTGTGAAAGAAATGTTTTAAAAAATAATAAACCAATAAGAAACGTTGAAAAGGGTCAAAGGAAACGACAAATGTGTTATGCAAAACAATATCCATAATTTTATGGGTAAAACCACATTATATTTTTAGTTATTATAGTCAAAGATTTAATTATGGCTTTTTAAGGCAGAAACTTTTGTCTTTTAAAATATTTTTGTTATCGTCTTTCTAATTGTTTATGTGATTACTGTGCATACTGGACAATCTTTTGACTATGACTTTATTCCACAATCTATTCTTTTAAAATAGTAATTCGTTTTTGTTCGTTAATTAACGGTTCACGAACACGAATACAGCATGTCCTTAAATAACAATGTTCGTATTTAAAAATAGAATTACAGTAGTCTATGGCTGTCAAATATTGTAATAGAAATTTCGAATTACATGTAAATCACTTCACATTTGCAAATTTTTATTATATTTAAACTCAAAAAATTACTTTTAGTGTAAAATATTTTTTTATTCGTAATTACCCCAACATTTTATTTTACCTTCATTGAAGCTGTCATCCCTATATAACTATATGGCACTAGTACTTTTTTAACACTGATGAGAAATTGGTACATCTTTAATCTAAATTATAGATACCATTGTAAAAACAATGATTTTACAAATGCAACATTAATTAATTAATTGACAATAATTGTCTGAATTAAAAATAATAATTTAAATAATCTCGTATTATGATCAATGAATCCATTATTATCGTTTAATGCGAAATTAATTAATTAATTTATTCGAGATTAATTTTCTTAAGCTATAAATATTAATTAAAATCATATCGTATTTATGACGAATAAATCCATTACTATCATTTAATGCGATATTAATTAATTTATTTATTCAAGAGTAATTTTCTTAAACTAAAAATTCTAATTAAAACTAAAAATATTAATTAAAATCATATCGTATTTATGATGAATAAATGCATTAATATTATTTAATACGATATTAATTAATTAAATATTCGAGAATAATATTACTGAACTGAAAGTAATATTTGAAATAATCTCGTATTTATTATGATCAATAAATGTATTATTATGATTTTATTCGAGAATAATTTTCATAAACTGAAAATAAAACAAATTAAATAATCTCGTATTTAAGATTAATAAAAGCATTATTTTCATTTATGGGGAAATAATTTATCATTGACGTAAAATGATTACGGCAAAACAACAATAGGACTTCTGCAAAAGTAACATAACTTTTCAAGTACTAAAAACAGAAGGTAAATTTGCAAAATTAACTCAATTTTAAATTTACTACTACTTACTAAAAATTTAATTTACTAGTAAGTTACAGGTAAAATATTTTATTAACTCACAAATTAATAAAATACAGAGAGGAAAATTTTGATTATTTTTGCTTAGTGGTTCTGGTCATTTTTATTCTAAAAATAGAAAGTGCCAACTTGGAGAATTTTTCAAAAGGATCAAAACAAACAAATAGAATAATGGCATAATGAAGGAAAAATAATTTATTTTTTGTATTTAAGATAATTTTTTTCCCATTTATATCGACAGCAATTCAGCAGACATAAAAAAGCTAAAAATTAATAATAATAATAATAATAATGATTTGCATTAACTGTAGGTGACTAATTAAAAGATTTTAGACATTATAGGTGTAACTGTTCTATAAAATTTTCGCAAATCATCTAATGCCCTGTTTGTAATGACATCTTAATGATTTTTTGAATTTTATTTTTTAGTCTATATTATACTGAACTATACTGTCTGTGACTTATACTATTTTTTGATCTATACTATCTGTGGCTGCAATATCCTTGAGGAATTTTGTAGAAACTTATTCACCAATAATATATTTCCAGTTCGATTAAATATTTAATTAATAGAGGATAAAAATATATCATCATCCAAAAAAAAAAGTTATAGAAAAAAAAAAAAAAATAATAATAATAATTTCAAAAACATTTTGCTGTTTTCGAATTAAGTGTTTCATATTTTTTCCCCACTTTCTATCATTATTTTAAAATGAACATTTCGTTTAGTTAGATAAACTTTTCTCTATTTCAATAAAAGTAATTTTATTTACTCGAAAAAAAAAAAATAACTTACAAATCACATTACTTAACATTACAAACTTGGCCTTAAACAAAGAAAAAAAAATTTTCCAAACAGTGTGTTGTCTCTTAAAATAACAAACATGTAAACACTCTTGAAGGAACATTCTCAATACTTAAAAACATCAGACACGTTGAAATTGCTATTGGAAGTTAATATCGTCTTGAACTCTCTTCAAAATTTCAAAATTACAATAGGTCAAATGACGTTTTCTTTTGAAAATACCGAAATATATAAGCCTTAGCAAGTCAAAAACGAAGTAGTCTTTTCCACTTCATCGCTTCAATAGTTCCATGCTTGTATTCTTTTTAAGTGGATTTTTGCCTTAAGTCTTTCTTTTTCCCCCAAAATAATTGGTGCACTCATTTCTGTCCCTACAGTCAACAACGATTAGTTGACTATGATGTATGGATACAGTCAAAGATTACAAGGTTTGACGGTTTCTGAGAAATTCTTTGGACTCGAAGAGCATTTCATGATTGGTTGATAGCCTTTAATTCAGGAATGAAAGTGTTTTTCTATTGATTAAATTCATCTATTGTAAACATGTCGATCCTATAACAGTGAGAAACACAAATATCAAGTACGACAATGTCCCCGAGTAATAAATACAAAGCAATTGAGCTTGCCTTGTGATACGGCAATTAAATTTAAAAGAGAACTCTTTTAGATTTACACTAAATCACTGCTATGATGCTGGTAAAGGTGTGATTAAAGAATGTAGATAATTAAACATGGCAAATGCATTAAAAATAATTAAACATAGCAATTGTAGTATCAAAGTTATACGTAGATGAACTTGGTTAAAATTACAGTAAAATTCAATCAAAAGTTGCAGAATAGTATGAAGTAGTTTAATAATTATTTAAATATAATGCTGTTTTAACATGAGACCCGTAGCATTGCCAAAATGTGAAGCTGAGAGATCAAAATTATTTGTAAATTTCAGAAGCCCTTGAAGTAGAAAAAGAAGAAAAATTTCAATTTACAAAATTCCTGAGAATACAAAATTATTTCTCCTTATGTAATAAATCTATATTTACTCTAGAATCTTTTTTTTAAAAAGGTTCTCTACGAACGCTAATACTTCGAAATTACAATGCATAAAACTCTATGAATCTGCAAAAATACCTGAAAAATCCAAATTGTTTATGTTTGTCTCTCTTAATTTATCTCTATCTATATTTATTCTCAGGCCTTCCATTAAAATGAATCTTCAACAAACCTTAATATCTCGAGATTATATGAATAATTTAAACTCTATTTTTTCTTAACTTTAATGTTTTCTTTTATGTATTTGAACCCAATAAGTGCAGTTTAAAAATTATTAATAAAATAATAAATAAAATTATGATTTTCAACTTTATATACATTCTATATTACTTACAGTTTGGTATGATTTATTAACTTTTTCAAATGGTTATGCTTTATTTTGTTGACCCCGTCCCAAGACAAAATCCTGGGTGATCTGCTGTATATATATATACGCATATTTTTTCCTTTCCACTAAGTAAATAGAAAAAAAGGAAATTATTTGCGAGGATGCTTAATAAAAAATGTACATTTTTTTTACATATCTTTATTGTTGTAAATATTAATAATTTACGTTGATTAATACCTTGATTCAAGAAATTGTCTTAGAATTCCTGCCTAAAGTATAAACTTTAAATCCTCCAAATCATGAAAAAAAAAAAAAAAAAAATTACAAAAACCATGATAAAGACTCCACCCTAATGTATGAGGTCCTTTTCCAATATACCACCCGTGGTGGTCACAAATTTTCGAGAAAAGAAACCAAAAAAGGAAAAAGAAAGAAAGAAAAAAAGTTATTTGTGTATGTGCATGTCCACGTCAAAGTTAGTTACTCGGGACATCAAACGTTAACGACCACTTATGATCCTGGTATTTATCGGCGGTCGTTTAATTCGTTTGGGGTGAACAGTATATCTGCGGTGGCCTGTCAGATAGCGCGGAACCACTGTCAACCCAAGCCTTATGAATGGACTGTGAAAAATTGGTCAATGGCTTGTCGAAGTTGGAGGTACAACTGAATTCAATCTACTACTCTACTACTAGGCAATGACCTACTGGTTGAATTATTCAGATGCTATTAAAAATATAAATTATCAGAAAATATTATAAATATATTTCTGAAACTTGAAAAAAAATCTTCTTTTAACATAGAATATGTTTTATGGATGTGTGAAGGGAATAAAAATGACAAGCGTCAGCGAAGAAGCGATTTTGATGACTTGACATTGAATTTGAAACCTACTGGCCATGGTTATGATAAAGTTTTTGTTCTTAAATCATTTGGTGTTAATTAAAATTAAATCAACAGTTAAACAAGAATAATGAGAGAAGATTTTTAAAAACAAAAATCAAGGCTATTGTAATTAGTATGCTATATGGAAGAAATCATGTAGGATTCAACTTACGGAAAAGGAAACGAAAAATAATCAATCGAAAGTACAATTGGCTTGTACAATTCGCATTGTACCAAATTTCTCAGGTTATTTGACGTTACCATTCCGTGGATTAAAATGATTACTTTCGTTGCGAAATTTAAGAAAGTAGACGTTGATTGAATATTTTATAAGCATTTATTATGTTAATTTTTCTGTAAGCTTATTATAGAATTGCTTCATAAATACAAAAAAGACAGATATAATGTTTGTGATTTATTATATTACGATAGAAAACCCATACGTTTATGTTGTGTTTCTTTATAACCTAAAGTGTAAATATTGCTAGTAGATTTAATCGTTATCATTAAGTACAATTAACAATCTTTTATAATTAAAATGATCATCATGGAAAAAAACTCGTTTTTTATCTATCAAATGGCTAATTGAAATTTTCTCTCTCGGAGATTTTTAAGCAGCCTGATTGGTCTACAATTAGCTAACGCTCGTCGTTGATACCACAGGCTTCGAGTTCGAGTCTTGGTGGTGTCATGAATGTTTGTGAGTGGTTCGAAATCCACGTTAGACTGTAGGTCTCGGTCTAATTAGTCCAAAGTGTGTAGAAAATGGCCGTAGAACGACAAACCAAACCACAAACGGAGATTTAAACATTTTGGAAAAAGTTTATTTTCCCTAACTTGAAATGAAGTACGTTTGTCAATTTCTTCTATTATCTGTCTCAAGATCTCTATTATCTTCTATCTCTGGAAATATATTCTAAACCCAAATCCAAATCAGCGATATCTGAAAATCATTTTCTCTCTGTTAGTCTTTATAGAAGCTTTTCCATAAGTCCTTGATTAAAAAATGGTTATTCTAACAGAAATTCCACTACTCTAAAAACAATTATAAAGGTCAATCTCCTACTTGGTCTATCCTACTCTCTATCTTGGGAAACAAATGCCTTTTTCAATATTTTTTTTACATAGTCAATGCAATAAGTTCAAGATTATGGTGTAAGAGTTGGAGAGGGATCATATGATTTAATCATAATTACCAGTAGTTACTTGCAAAGGATTATTTGTTATTTCTTATCCAGCTTGGCAGACAGCAACATCTAGACTAAGTCCACGAACCAATGAGGTCTCATGGAAGGAGGAGAAAAAGGGGGAGGCAACTCCTGTGGTGTGTAGGTAGAAGTCAGACTTGACTCCGTGTCGCTGACTTTTTACGGGGTAAGGTTGTCCGCATTATGATCTACAGTTATATGAGACCGATACCTACAGCTTAAAGTGGATTCCGAACCACTACAAACAGCCATGGCACTGCCGGGATTGAAACCCGAAACCTGTGGCATCGAGAGCCAGAGCTCTAATCATTTGGCCATCAGGCTTCATGGAGGATTTTTTAAACAAGTTTATTGAATGAAAATCCGTTTTTTTAAAGAAGTGGTTATTTTAGGGAGATCGATGTGGATAGATGTTCTCATAAATTTTATTGCACTATAATCACTTTAATAATTGGTTCGAAAATCTCAATTTTTTGTATAAAAATTGATCGAACTTTATAAACACACTTTTTCCAAGCATGTAACTTTCCTAAACATAAAACTCAAAAATATTATCTGAATTAAAAAAAAATATTTATTTAAATTTATTTTCATCTGATAATGCACATCTTCTGAATATGAAATTTTCATCACATCATCTTTCTTTAAAAATCATCAGTTTCTCTGTTTATTCTACGACCATGCCATTTCTAGCATGACGCCATGTCATTTTTCCTAACGATATTCCTTAATACGATGTTAACCTGGTCCCTCTTCACCCAAGACGGCCATAATTGACATTGGTGATTTAGGAAAAGGAGCTGGCCTCCCTGACAGAGTAAGTAATCAGGGGGGTGTTCCAACCCTTTAACATCCCCTCACCTTGCTCCCCATCAACCATCCCCTCCCTCCCTTCTCCGTCTCCATTCAGAACACCACCCTCTCCCGAAGAACAAACCACCTCGGTAGGAAATTAAATATTTATTTTAATCACGCCAGGAGCTGCCATAATTATTCTCAACTTTGCAGAGTAAGGGGGAGGTCTTCTTTCTCGTGTTCCAGGTATGCAGATTTTGTCTCGGGGTAGTCCGAGGGAATGTTCGAAAGGGACCTCCTGACCCCTTGATTCGCAACGTCGCAGAGCTGGACAATGCCAACTATTCCAATTTACGAAAGGAAAGTTTATTCTGGGGTAAGCGAATTTGTTATGTATGTATGTATGCGTGAGGGTTGGGGGTTGGCCGGAAGGGATGTTGTATCATTCTGTTGGGGGTGGGGAGGTTGTGGAACAAGGGGTGCTCACAGTGACCTCGAGTCTCTTCGCTTTTATTAATGCACCAGCATTTATATAAGACAGATACGCAACTTAGTTTTGCATGCGAGTGAATATGTATGAATCTTCGCCAAGTTCGCTCTGAAAGAAGACGAGTTGGCGCGGCTGGTAATCAACAATTATGTCGCTGGAAAATTTAATTTTAAACATGTTAAGGTGGAAATTAGATAATTTTAGCAGGTGGACAACGAAAGGAATTTTTGGGAAAAGACGAAATGCTAATCTTTTAATTTCAAAATTAATGACAAAAATAACATTGTGCTAGTGATAGTAACAATTTGACTCCATTAAACTACATTTTTTTTTTTAAAATTGTCTGATATTTCTCTAAAGATGAGGTGGATAGGATTTTTCAAAGCTATTAAGTTTGCTTAAAAATATGTATTATAATTTTTATAAAGGGGGCTGATGGCCGAGTGACTAGCGCTGTGGCGCTTGTTGCCACAGGTTTTGGGTTCGTGTCCCGGCGGTGCCGTGGATGTTTGTAGTGATTCGTAATCCATTTTAAACCGTAGGTCCCGGTCTTATATGAATGTTGGGAGTGGGACTGACAAAACCTACCCCTTAAAAAAAAAAACATCTCATTTCTCGAAATTTACCAGTAGGCAGACGGCTTTGGCCCACCAGGAAACTGTTGCTCCACTGATGATGATGAATTTTTATGAAATATCTATATCTTTTCAAGAAAATTACTTTTTTAGGGCAGTGGAAATTTTAATAAACCACACAAAATAGTCAAAGCTTTAGAACAATGCAAGCATTTCAACTTTAAAATTAATTGAATTATTAATTTATTTCTGTTTTGGCAATTTGGAACCAACCGAAATCATTGGAAAAGTTTATATACCTAAAATGTGAACATCTTCAACCCCGATTTTCACCGGATTATTTCATTGTAAAAGGAGTTTCTTTATTAAAAATATTGCAAATTTGAAGGCTATTATAATGTGTTTGTTGTCTAATCCTCAGTAGCCTGTAATGCAGTACTGACATACCATGAATAATCTGGCCATGGATGGAAGGATACAGTTATGAGTTCGCAGAATAATTAAATTATATTCTGAGAACTCATAACTGTAAACTCATCAATAAAATAGACACTCTCTGTCTTATATTCGCAAGAATATTATTTTGAAATCAAAGTTCATCTTTTTTCTCATCATTTCGACAGTTCATTTTTGAACATATGAATGCACACATAATGCGCTTTTTAATACATTGGTTTTCACTACTTTGGCCATTATAAAATAAATATATTTTGTAAAAGTGTGATAAATCTCACTGTCCGGCCGGGGTTGACCACCCCTTTTTTAAACCTTTGGCTATTGTTGTCTTTTATCAGCACATGTTCTTAGAATTAACTGGATTTCTTTCGAAAAGCTTTTTAAATCCATTTAAAATCCGACTAAAACGAATTTGAGTTGCTTTTTTTCGTCCCATCGATGTCCGACGGACACCTATCACGAGTGATGGGCAGCCAGTCGCGGGTGGTCCCCGGGCAGAGGTGCAGACACCCCCTCCCGAACGGAGGAGAGGGTGTCCTCGTAAGTCACATCCCTCGATAAGAGCGTCGCATTAGAGGCCGTTCGTATGCACGCCGCGTCCGACTCGCTGATAAACTGGCCGCTAACTTGCTTTATGGAGTCGCATCTTGGCTTCGGGTCACGGACGGTCCCGGGAGGAGAAGCTTATTTATGGCTGCTGCCCGCCTTTGTTTCTTTCGCTAATAATAAGGGCTTCTAATGACTCGGTGAAATCTGGGCGAAGCAGAGATTTTGACCGTTTGCTGGTAGTTGATGACTGAAACTAATTTGACAGACTTACAAATGCAGGTCTTTCTTAAGTTACAGTATTATAATGAAAAACTATTATTAAATGTCAAAAATTTGGCATAAGGTAATTCGCCATAAGTATCGCTGTTAAAAAGTCATACCACATTGATGTACCAAATATATTTCGGTTCGAATGTACTTCCAAAGGCCAGAGCACTAGCCAGTTGGCCATCAGGCAGCCCAAGATTTGTATAAGATTCCCCCCCACTTGCAATAAAAACATGGAGCAAGTGTGAATAAGGAAAACATGATATATTTTTTACGATACGGCTAATTCGAAACATAATTGGCCTCTTGGTATAGTTTTTCAATTCCTTCTATTAGCTCACACTCTACCTATATATATATATCTTGTTCAAATTTTCAATCGTTCATAAAATACTTTTCATTCATCCACTCCAGTTCAAATACATTTTTTTGAACTTGTAATGGATGGCACTGGATGTTAATACAGTTTTTTTTCAAATATTAATACATTAATTAAATTTAATTAATTAATTTCAGTTTTTTTTTTTTTTTTTTTTTTTAGATTTAAGTTGCATGTATCTACCAATATAGGGCGCCATAAAAACTTTAAAAATGAATGAAAATTGTTTATAAAGGACTTTCTGCAATAGAGTGAAAAAAAAGTAGGAATTGACTTATATTAATTGTATCTTGACTTATATTTTTTTTATATTACTTGTTTTTTTTTTTTTTTTTTTCTTTTTCATTTTATTCTTCCAAATGTATTTTATCGCCATCACTCAAAAAGATCATTCCCTCGGACACCGCTTTGAGTCGATTGAAGAGATTTTTTTCCAATCCTTTTGAGTGATTGAAAAAACGCATTGAAGGGATGGCCTTCAATGCGTTGAATCTCTTCAATCGACTCAAAACGGTGTCCCCGGAATGGTCTTTTTGAGTTTAGGGAATAGCCAGAAGTCGCACGGTGTGAATACGGTGGTTGTGGAACGATATAGGTTTCATTTTGGTGAAAAAGTCACGAAGAATCAATGCAATGTGAGCTGGCGCATTCAGTCTTTTCGCTACCAATCGAGATTGGACGCGTTTGAGGCCCAAAACGGAATTGAAGGATCCTTTTGAAATTCCAACATTATCAGCAAGGTCTCTCATTGTAAACCGACGGTTTGCAAACATCAAATCTTTCAATTTTTGAACATGAACTTCGTCGGTTGAGGTGGAGAGTCGACCAGAGGACACTTCGTCTTTTAACGCGTTCTCTGCCTTCTTTGAACTGTGTATACCACTTCTAAACATTTCTTTTCGATATAGGAATGCTCACCGAATGCCTTCTGCAACATTCTATGCGTTTCCGCAAACAAAATTAAATGCAAGTTCTTCGCACAATGAATTCAGACATTTCAAAAATCGCCGGAATCGGTTTAGTGTCTCACAAAGCCAGCGTAATTCAAGCACTAATGGATATTTAGACGTTAAATTTCACACAGATGTCAAGGACAGTGTCAGCAATCTAAAAAAGGAAAAAAAAAAAATTGAAATTCTATAAGCTCCGAGATTTTAATTTGTAAATTGGTCTTACTTTTTGGGCACATTAGTAGTTGATGACTAAAACTAATTTGATAGATGTACAAATGCAGGTCTTTCTTAAGTTACAGTATTATAATGAAAAACTATTATTTAATGCCAAACATTTGGTCTAAGGTTATTCGCTATAAGTATCGCTGTTAAAAAAAATGAATCGTACCAAATATATTTCGGTTCGAATCCTAACAGTGGCATGAATGTTTGTGAGTGGTTCGGAATCCACGTTAAGCTGTAGGTCCAGGTCTAATTAGCCTAGAGAGTGCACAAAAATGACCACAGAGCGATAAATCAAGTCAAATTAACAAGTAATAATCCTAAAAACCTATCACTCAAATTTAACCCATGTTCTGGATATTTATGTAAGGGACATGTAGTGTTGTGGATATTTATACTACTTGCAATTAGTGCTTTGTACTAATGAAAACAACCTGTCATTAAAATCTGATAGCAGATAATCAGTGTCATGGATAATGAGACCTCATGAAATTGAGAATTGAGAATCGACAAACTAAACCAAACCAATTATATTTCGTTTCATTATAGAAGTTAATATTATCATTTGCAAATTGCAAGAAAAATTGATTTACAATCAATATTACAAATATATAGGAATTTACAGTTCAAAAAAGTTCAAAATATATCAAGTTTTTGTATAGTTTAGTTTGTCGCTCTACAGTCATTTTGTGCACATGTTGGGCTAATTAGACCGGGACCTACAATTTAACGTTGATTCCGAATCAAACAAACCTCCATACCTCCGCCCAGGATTCAAACCTGGCCTTTGGAACCCATGGTTCCAAAGGCCAGGTTTGAATGGCCAACTGACCAGAGCATTAGCCAGTTGGCCATCACGGGCCGCACAAGATTTGTATAAGATACTTCCAATAAAAGCATAGAACGGAATAAGGAAAAACTACTGTTATGTTGTTTTAGGCTGTTTGCTATCATACGCTATAACTATAATTGAAAAACCATAACAATAATGAAAAAATATCAACCCAAATTGATTAATCATATTTATATATTTTTATTGTTTAACCTCAGAAATAGCAAGAGTGATATATTATAATTAACAGTTCAAGAAAAGTTCAAAATATATCAAGATTTGTATAAGATTTCCCATTTCCAATAAAAGCACAGAACTAGTTGGAATAAGGAAAAACGACTTTTATGCTGTTTTAGGATGTTGGCCGTCATACACTATCACTATACTTGAAAAACCAATAATGAAAAAGATGAATAATGAAAAATTTATATATTTTTAAACCTCAGAAATAGCAAACTGATTAATCATATTCATATAATTTTTATTCCCCATTTAACCAGAACTAGTTGGAAATAAATGTTGTTTTAGGATGTTGAAACACTTTGAAAAACCATAACAATAATGAAAAAAAGATGAATCCAAATTGATTAATCAATTTTACATTTTTACTGAAGAAAAAAGGTGAAATAATTA
Organism: Caerostris extrusa; assembly: GCA_021605095.1. Lineage (NCBI taxonomy): Eukaryota > Metazoa > Arthropoda > Arachnida > Araneae > Araneidae > Caerostris > Caerostris extrusa. The sequence goes on along the minus strand of BPLR01009356.1, from coordinate 35,927 downwards.
ACAGTCTGAAAAGTCAAGGATTTGTATAAGATTCCCCATTTCTGCAGAAGATTCCATCTCCCCCATACACTATCCCCCATAAAAAAAAAACATGGAACAAGTTTGAATCTACCAGAACGAGGACTACTTGTAAATTCCATCCTTGGAATAAGGAAAAAGTTTATCTGTTTTAGGATGTCTGACTTGAAAAACCAAATATAAAAATAAAAAATTAATCATATTTAAATTAAAAAAAAATTATAATACTTCATATTTTCCTTTGTATAAGATTCCCCATTTCAAAAAAGCACAGAACTTGAATATTTTTCAAAATTTTTTCGGTAGAGAAAATTTGAAATATAATATTTAATATACAATAAATGATGTCTGATCAATGAATTATATAAATTTTGAATTACAATTTGTAAATTAAATTAATCGGATTAAATATATTAAAAAATAAAATTTAATTTAATATATTTAATATTATTTTGTAATAAAAGTTCATAAACTTTTTTAATAATGAATTTTTTTTTCCGGAATGAATTTAATACTTATTCCTATATTTTGCATTAAAATTCATTTCAGCATATTTCAGTGTTCTTTTCTTGAAAATCAGGTTTTTTTATGGCAACCTAAACAGAAATTTTTAATTTTTAATATTTAATGCTATTAAAGAATTATTTAACAGTTTCACAGAAAAATATACTTGTTTAATGAAGTTGAAAAAAAGAAATGTAATCAATAATGCTTTCTTCGATTTAAAAAAAAAAATTATTTATGTATATTTTTGCGATCCTGTTTTATTTTAACTAATTAAATAACTAAATTACTTAACTTTCATTTTTAATAACTTATTTGATTGTATCCTATGATATTGCTCTTTTTCAGTTAATTAATTATTTTTAAAAACCATTCTATTTGGATTGTTTTAATATATCCTTTATTTATTAATATATGAGACCTTTTTATTGCGTTTAGCCAACGAAGAAAACTTTAATTAAAAAACTCCCGTGCTCATTTTTACCTCACGTATAGTAAGGGATAATTTCTATTTAAAAAAAAGGTGATTCACCAATTAATGAAGATTTTCTTGTATGAGTTATACATACTTAGATAATGATACTACAGTGTCCAAAAAGTAAGACCAGTTTTCAATTGAAAATTCCCGGGCATATGGTATTTCAATTTTTTTTTTTTTTTTTTTTTAGGTTGTTGACACTGTCCTTGACATCTGAGTGAAAATTTACCTCAAAATATTCATTCGTGTTTGAGTTACGCTTGGCTTTGTGAGATGCTAAAACTGATTCCAACGATTTTTGAAAAGTCTGAATTAATTGAGCAAGAACTTGTTAAATTTTGTTTGTGGAAACGTATAGAATGTTGCAGAAGGCATTCTATGAGTATTCCTATATCGCAAAAAAAATATTTAGAAGTGGTTAAAACAGTTCAAAGAAGGCAAAGAACGCGTTGAAGACGAAGAGCCCTCTGGTCGACCACCAACCTTAACCGACAAAGTTCACGTTCCACAAAATTAAAGATTTGGTGCTTGCAAACTACTGATTTACAATTAGAGACCTTGCTGATGGTATTGGAGTTTAAAAATTCCATTTTAAAAGATATTTTGCACCTCAAACGCGTCTTGATTGGAACCGATAACACTGAATGCGCCAGCTCACACTGCATTGATTCTTCGTGACTTTTTCACAGAAAATGAAACCCATATCATTCCACAACCACCGTATTCACCTAATTTATCATCGTTTACATTTCTGGCTATTGACTAATCTCAAAGACCACTCGGGGATACCGTTTTGAGAAGAGATATTTCAAAAATCGCCTTAATCAATTTTAGCATCCCACAAAACCAAGCGCAACTTAAGCACTAATGAATATTTTGGCATTAAATTTCCCACAGATGCCAAGGACAGTACCAACAACCTATAAAAGAAAAAAAAAAAAAAAAAATGAAATACCATATGCCCGGGAAATTTAAATTGAAAACTGGTCTTACTTTTTGGACACAGTAGTAGGTGTACTAAGGGATAATTTCTATTAAATAAAAGGTGATTTTCCATTTAATAAAGATTTGCTTATATGAGTTATACATACTTGAATAATGATAAAAATAATTAAAAAAATGAATGCATTTCTGGTTGTAACAATACACATAATACACGCTATATGCATAGTTCTTAAGAAAACTATTTCCTGTGTATCATCTAAACGTGTTTAGCTGAAATAATTTTCAAGAGTCTTGTTACGATCTTTGCAAGTTTAACTTCTTTTTCAACCGGAAAACTGGCTCCACAGCTGCATTTTTAAACAAACCAATAAACATCGCTCGATATTTCGCTGCACTTCAACCTGGTTGTTCAATCCTACTTTTTATTTCATTCCCTCTGTCCATCCGGGGCGTTTTACTGGGCCATAAAACCGACGTCTTGGGCCATAAAATCCGTTTACACATGTGAGCAGCTGTGCATCTGAATTCATGAACTAACCACCACTGTTGTGCCCACACATACTAACTAACAAACACCGATCTTCCTGCCAGAAGATTAACTAACTACAATGTCCCAAACCCTGACCTTGGCATACATACCGCTGACAAATCGACAAGTATGACCTGCAAACCTCTAAAATCTCTTTTTCCTCCTGTCTTCCTTTTCATATTTTGCGCAGACGATTAAAGGGGGGTGGCATTGTGTGAGGAACATCCCTCCTGGCCAGTGGATTAGCATTCACAGAAGTATGTCTTCAGAAGGTTAAGTATATAATCGCTTTAAAAAAATTCAGAGATAAAACACATTAAAAAAATGTTCTTTTTTTTTTTTTTTTTTTGTGGTGTCAGTACGTGATATTCCTAGGCTTCTGATGTACACATGCCTTTTATGAATCTATTAACGATATTTGACCTACGATTGATTTGACCTGCGGTTCAGTGCTAGGAATATAAAGAGAAGAGACATTTGGCATCATTTTATTAGAGAAGATGTAGATAACCGGTTGTGATAGTAATAGAAGATTAATGAGAAATACGTTACGCTATAAAGCTGTAAATAAAGGGATTTGAATTCGGTTTATTTTTAAGACATAGTGTTGACCTAGTTAGGACAGTTTTAGGACTAGTTTGTCAAAACAATTTTTATTTATTTTAGAGCAAATATTATGGATAATTCAGTACTATTTAATTTCCTTTAAGAATGGTGATGGTAGTGACAAAATGTCAGATAACATTAATCCTTTAGTTTTCAAGGATTTAAATCACTTTACCAAAATTTTAAAAGCATAATCATCTTTAAACAAAACATGATAAAAAAAGTTGCGGATATTTTGAATTATGGGTTGGGATGGTCTAATGAAAAGTGATTTTGGGTTTCCAAGTCGAAGTTGGTCAGCTCAAAACTCGATTTCCCAAGATTATACCAGAAATTATCCCGATAAATCCGTAATCTAGAAAATATTTCAGTTGGCGTCGATTGGTTTTGTTTGGTTTGTCGTTCTATATGTAGAAAGTAGCAGAACAATATATAGAAAAAAAAAGAATTCATAATAATAGTATAAAGATGATCATCTATTGGAGAAATATACAAATAAATAAATAAAATAACAGCGTGGAAGTGTAAAACTTATTCAAGTTAATGGTTGAATGAAAATGAAAAAAAAAAAAAAAATTATACACATTTGTCACAACAGAAAGTGTATGAGTAAAGTAGAAAATTCAAAAATGGTTTTACATTTGTAAAAGATAATCTTATCTCGGTAAAAAACATCAAGTTATAACATCGGGGAGGATTAAAGAATTAAAAAAAAAAAAAAATGGAAAATATCCTGCGGACTGTGGATGAAATATCCACTAGGGCAGGTTTCAATTGAACTTATGAGCATAGAGATGATTTTACAGAAAAATAATGCAGCCATTTTCTTCATTTTCTTAATAACTTATTTATGTTTTTTTTACTTGACTAGCCCTCGTTTTATTCTGAAAATTCCTATTCATTAATTGTTTTATAGCACATCTTTGTAAAATTTCAATACAATAAACAGCACGGAGTTATCATGTTACAATCACTAGACCCATCACACGATTCAACATCGTCTCTAAATCCTCTTCTGCAAGGTACTGATGATAATGCCAGTGCACAAAAGCAGTTCTTTAAAAGTATTTCACATAAATCCACTCCAAAAAGAAAAGAAAGTTTTCGAGAAGACGATCCCATCAAGCGACAAGGTTACAGCGACATTGCAGTAACAGTTTCTTTTCTTTCTTGCCCCCCTCCCCCTACAAGGAGGACTACTTAGTATCTGGAAGCCCCCATAAAGCATGTTAAGTGCTAAAAACACAGCTAGACACCGCCATTCATCTAGATGACCTTATCCTTGCTGAATCCGATTCACAGGTGTTCCTTACCTCTCCCTTTGTCATGGTAACACGCCGTATTTCTTGCGGAGAGAATGCCTCTGACAGAGATATCGCTTCGGTAACGCATGGCCCGGCCAATGATCATTCCTCAAGCCGCTGATTCCGCCAATGAGATAACGCCCAAGAACAGAGTCTGTGCCTGCTTTTGTCACAGCGGCCGCATTCCGACACGGTCTTGCGGAGTTTCTTGGGATTTTTTTGTTTTTTTATGGATGCCCACTGTTTTGCTGCCAGTGAAGGTTGTTCATAAATTAGCCCCAGCGCTAATGGATCGTTGCAGCGTTAGCGATCGTGGGTTAGACGATAACGATTTGTTGATTTTAGACTTCTCGGAGATCCTCTTTCTACTTCTTTTGTATGCAGTTTTTTTTTTTTTCTTTCTTTTCCTTTCTTTTTCTTTCTAGAGTTAAACGAGCTTTATTTTTTAAATGTCAGTTAAAAACTATTCAAGTACTTTTTAAAAGTAACTATTAAATTTTAATATTTTCAGTTTTTTTTTTTTTTTTTTTTTTTTTTTTTTTTTTAAGATTGAAAGATTTTAAATATCAGATGGCCATAAATTATTATTATTATTATTTTTTTTTGTTCTAATGCAGTTGGCAAACACTTAGACAATTGTCTTGGATGCCTTAAGGCAAGCGCTGCATTAAAGTTACTCCCCTTAGCATTACCCGGGAAATGCGTGTAGCTTGAAGATAAGCTACAGACGCGGAGTAACACTCTACGATCATGTTAGACCGAGACCTATGGTTTAAAGTGGATACAAACAATCATGGCACCACTGAGACTCGAACCCGAAACCTGTGGTATCGAGTGCCAGTAATTATTAATAATGAAAAAGACCTATTGTTGCCAAATGCCGGACGCTTGTATCTGAGATAATCGCTGATACATAGAATTAGAATGTTGATACATAGCAGATTCAGTGTTCCCCTTGATATACAACAGGGTGCCTGGTGCACTTCAACCACAATGTTCGTCTGGAGGTTCGCACCTTTATTCACTTCTCCGAATAGCCAAGGGAAGAGCATTTTTAGGTGCAGATTTATCCAGCTTATCATTAGCAAAGACTCTGAGGCTTTCGGGTTTTAAATGACTTCATGTTGAACAAAGTTCAAATGCTTCCAGCCCTCCTCCCTCGCCAATAAATGATCCAGTTAAAAAAAAAGTGAAAATGCAACAAGTAAACAACACGAAAACTAAATAAAAATAGACAAAAACTAATAAAATAAATTAAATTAAAAAAAAAAAATAAAATAATACAAAAAATTAATGAAATTAAACAAATGTAAACAAAATGAAAACAAAAAATAAACCAAATTAAATAAAAAACAAAAATAAACAAATTAAAACAAAAATAAACAAAATTAAAAATAAAATTAAATAAAAAAAAAATAAATAAAATTGAAACAATGTTGTTGTTTCTTATCCCACTTGGCAGACATCTAGACCAAGCCCATGAACCCGTATGGATTCAGGGGTTGAAGGGAACAGGGAGCAGTCTCTGTTGTGATGGAGCACTAATAGGCAGAAAGTCTGAGTTGGCTCCGTGACGCTCTACAGCCATGTAGTGCTCTGCTACAGGGTGTATGTAATGTCCTGCTCTACTACACTATGTACAGTGTCATGTTCTACTACAGGGACCTACGTCTTAAAGTGGATTCCGAACCACTACAAGCATTCATGGCATCACCAGGATTCGAACCCGTAACCGCTAGACACTCGGCCATTCAGGCCCAAAGTAAACAAAAATGAGAATATAAAGAAAAATGAAGTAAAAACATAAATAAGGGGACATAAATAAAAAAAAAAAAAATGTACTAAAATAAAGCTTCTAAAATGAATTTACAATTTAAAGTGGTAGAGTTCCGACATTGATACAAATAATATTTAATAAAATTAGACGCTTTTTCAAATAGAATTCATTACGTTTTCTTACACAAATCTCTTTTATGAAATGATTTTAGTTAACAGTTATTGTAATTGCTTAATGCCAAAAGAATTTTTAATATTAAAATCCATAAGATTGTGAAGAAAAACCAAACCAAAAATTTTATTTATAACTTTATAATACAGTTTAAAAATAAAGAATTTGTTTTATAGAAAAACATATAACGTGAAGATCACTGCCAACTTAAAACAACAATTTAGGAATTAAATAGTTTTCCACATGAGGGCTATTTAAAATTAAAAACTAATCGAGATGTATATTACTTTCTATTGATACCTTATTGCATTAACAACGCACATTATTAATAAATTTCTATAACTCGTATGTTTTACTTTTCACTCATGCGTCTTTGCAAAAGTCGTGAACTTCATGCCAAGACAATATCAGATTCCTGTTTGATAATAACTATAATTTGTTGGAAAATAATATTTATTTTGCTTTAAAGGAATTTCTTACTAAAAGTAACTGAAATTTACCGCTAAATAAATGTTTATTTTAAAGCTACTCTTTTATATCTTTCTTTTTTTCCGTAATTGAATTTGCATATTTAGTACTGGCGTATCTCATATCAAAACATTATCACATTTATACAGGAAAGTTTTCTATTATTGATATTAGAAAGAGCCCAAAGCTCAATTACTTTCAGAAAAAAAAATTCTGTGAAAGCATAAATAAATCATCATGAAAGAATACGATATTGTCCTGCCATGGAGTTCATGGATTTCACTAAATACGGATGAAGACCCTCAATGGTGTGTCATTGTTAACATATTTTATTTATTATTTCAATAACGAATGCTTTCAAATTAAATTTCGTCATAAAAAAAACTTCTTCAGTTAATAAGTTTAAAAATAAAAGTAAATAAATTATGAGAGAAATCTTTAAAAAAGCAATCATCAATTGTTATATTTTAATTTGAAAACAAGTTTTTAAATACATTTTAATTTGAACGAGTTTTTTAAATATATTTTAATTTGAATGAGTTATCAAATTCATTTTAATTTGAACGAGTTATCAAATTTATTTTCATTAGAATGAGATTTGAAACTCCTTTTAAGTTGAACGAGTTATCCAATTTATTTTAATTTGAATGAATTTCCAAATTAATTTAATAATATGAGTTTTCAAATTCGTATTAATTTGAACGAGTTCTGAATTTATTTTAATTTGAACGAGTTATCAAATTTATTTTAATTTGAACAAGTTATAAAATTTATTTTCATTCGAATGAGATTTGAAACTCCTTTTAAGTTGAACGAGTTATAAAATTTATTTTAATTTGAATGAATTTCAAATTCATTTAATTGGTAGAGTTTTCAAATTCGTATTAATTTGAGCGAGTTCTGAATTTATTTTAATATGAACGAGTTATCAAAATTTATTTTAATTTGAATGAATTTTCAAATTCATTTAATTGGTCGAGTTTTCAAATTCGTATTAATTTGAGCGAGTTCTGAATTTATTTTAATATGAACGAGTTATCAAATTTATTTTAATTTGAATGAATTTCCAAATTCATTTAATTGGTCGAGTTTTCAAATTCGTATTAATTTGAACGAGTTCTGAATTTATTTTTAATATGAACGAGTTATCAAAATTTATTTTAATATGAACGAGTTATCAAGTTTATTTTTAATTTGAACAAAATTTTCAAATTCATTTTCATTTGAACGAGTTTCAATTTATTTTAATTTGAACGACTTTCCAGTTATCGGAAAATATTGAACTCGTCATATTTTAATTACTGAGTACTACATAGATATCTTAACACTTTCTTTCCTTCATTCGGCAATAAATGCTCTAAAAATCAATTTTTTTAAACAAATTAATAACTTTAGTTGAAAAATTTTAGAACTTCAACCGCTCATTAGCGTCGACACATCGGCGCGAGCAATCAAGACTTGGTCCATTGTGTCTCATGCCTGAACAGGACTTCCTCACGCACGCCCGGTTCGAAACAAATCTCTTTCGACACGCATCCAAGCAACTGGAGTGGACAAAAGAACCGTTTTACCTTCAGGTGGACCACAGCGACCGCTTCCACCTGCCTTGCAGTTCATATTGTTCCGCCAAGTGGCGACAGAGCGTGGTCTCTCGGAAGTACTCTCACCTGCTCGCCTCGACGTGTTAACACGGACGCCAGATTTATATGGACGTCTTTTTCTAAGTCAGTGGTCTCCTTTTCCTTTCCGCATTAGGTACAGCACCATACCCTTAGGGGTACGCAAAGTGTTACTTGGGTGGTACGACAAAAAGATGTAGGCTCACCATCAGCTGCGAGTGTATCACAATTTTGTTGAAAATGTAAAAATAAATTATATTTCAATGGCAGCTCAAAAAAATGTTAATTAAGAACCCGAGTTTAAAGAAAAATCTCTTCCCAAGGGACGGATCATTGGTTTGATTTGTTGCTTCATGGGCATTTTGTGCACACTTTGGGCTAATTAGACCTGGACTTACAATTTAACGTGGATTCCGAACTACTTGCAAACATCCATGTCACCTACAATATTCGAACCTGAAGCCTGAGATATCAAAGGACAGAGCTAGCCAATTGGCCAACAGGCCGCCCAATGGGTAGATGAGAAGCAGTCTCAAGCAGTCGTTTCTAAATACGCCAAAGTTAGAGTTTTACTAATCATTATCGAAAGTAAGTTTCCCAAATTTAATATTTCACGCCCAGAAAATCAGTGCTATGTTTGTTTCATCTTATATATGTGAACAAGTGTTTTCAACTATGAACCTTAGAAAGAATTATTTCAGAAGTAGACTGACAGATGAGCATTTAGCCTCGTTCCTGAGAATCAGGACATCTCACTTCGAACCTCAATATAAGGAACTTTTAAAAATAAAATCGCAATTTAATTCGTCTCATTAACATATTTAAATTGTAATACTTGTATATTGTTTTTAAAATTTTAGAAAAATTTAATTTGGCCCACCAAATTTTATTATTATTATTTATTTATTTATTTTTTTTTTTTTTCGATTTTTGGCCCGCGACCGAAAAAGTTTGCCCATCCCTGGGCTAGAGTCTCCAACACAACAGCTCTCCGTCTGTCTCTCTCAATGTCAATCTCTTTCCAGTTCAAAGTCAATCTCTCAGTCAATCTCTTCCAGCGACCTGATGGCCAATTGGCTAGCTCTCTGTCCTTTGATATCTCAGGCTTCAGGTTCGAATATTGTAGGTGACATGGATGTTTGCAAGTAGTTCGGAATCCACGCCAAACTGTAAGTCCAGGTCTAGTTAGCCCAAAGTGTGCACAAAATGCCCATGAAGCAACAAATCAAACCAATGATCCGTCACTTGGGAAGAGATTTTTTTCTTTAAACTCGGGTTCTTAATTAACATTTTTTGAGCTGCTGGAAGAGAACCCGCGACCGCGACCGAAAAAAGTTTGTCCATCCCTGGGAACCAGAGTCTCCAACACAACAGCTCTCCGTCTGTCTCTCTCCAATGTCAATCTCTTCCAGTTAACAATTTTCAGTTGTCCAAGTTCCTCTTCGACACTATCCATCCACCTTTTCCTGGAGTCTTTATTGTTGAACAATTTACATAACATATTCTTTTAATGACGTTTCTTCCCTCTTCTCTGCGATGTACATGTCCGAGCCAATGAATTCTTTGCGATTGGATGTATCTCACAATGTCTCTATTTTTCATTTGGTGTTCAGTTTCTTTGTTGGGTCCTCTAATCCGTATAGTATTATCAACACTTTGTCCAAAAATTTTTCTCAATATTTTCCTCTCAAAAAACCTGATGTCATACAAGTTCTTGCGTATATTATGGTATATGAGGTACAATTTTTAGTTATTTTCGTCTTAGTTGTAAGAGATGAAAAAAATTTGGAGATTGCTGCCGTATGTCACACGTATTATCGCATAGAGTAAACGCGATTCATTTTACATATCAAAATCACAGATATTGATTTCATCGATTTGAATGTCAATCCTAATTTTATTGTTGCTGAATTCAAGAATATAATTTTTGTGCTAGAATGGCAGAAATGATAGTTCAGGATGATAGAAAATTATTAATCTTGTTTGAAAAAAAAATTAAAAAAAAAAGTACAAAAGGCGGTTGACGGTATTTTTAAACTTTAACCACAAAAGTTCTACATGTGCACACCTTTAGTGGCATGGAGGATATAAAGCCTGTATTCCATATATTCAAGCCATACCATACTTATATTCCATCGTGTTCTTAATAAAAGTAGCTCTCAACGGGATACTAAGTAAACAGGACATCAGGTTTCCAATCTGCTAGAGTTCTATAATATAATATTTTATTAACCAGTAGAAAACTCTTTATGGTGGCTGTAAAGTATATTACGCTATGAAGCCGAATTCATTGTCTTATGATAACACTTGCAATTAGCGTATAGTAGAATCCAAGTTCGAATTTACTGATGGTGTGCATTGCAGTCATTGCTTGCAGAAACGGTCAGAATAGCAATTGAGAAGAGCAGGCGTGTGACTTGTATAGACAGTTAGCATACACAGTTTTTGTATATATATGGAACACAAATTATTCCAGAAAATCCTTTCGGAAAATGCGGCCTGATTGCCCATTGGCTAGAACTCTGGTGTTAGGTACCATAGGCTTCCAGTTCGAATCCTGGTGGTGGCATGGATGTTTGTGAGGGGTTCGGAATCCCCATTAATTTGTAGGACCTATCTAATTAGTCTAAAAGTGTGCACAAAATGACAGAGAGACAAACCAAACCAAAACCTTTCAGAAAATAGCAATCTCTTTACCTTATTCATGAACCATTCATTCTGTACTTAATACAGCACTTAAATCGTATTATGTGAAAAAAAATGTTTAAGAAATATGCATTTTAACAAGATCTAATCATTAATTTCTACTTCCATTAATAATATTTAAAAAAAATCATTTATAAATTCGCAAAATTGTTGCCATAAATAAGGTGATACATATGAAATTAAAACTCGTAAAAGAGCTTCAAATATAATTATTAGTTACACATATATACATGTGAAAAAAAAAAAGTCATAATTCTAGCAATGTCTTTACAACAATCATCTATACATATATACATAGTAATGATCTGTTCTGCTTCCATTTATGTTTTTGGGGGATTGATCTTTTCACTTCATTTCGAGCGTGCAGCCGGACTTTGTAAAGGGCCGGAAGTCGGACGTCACCGGTCTTGACCAGGACAGAAGCGTTTTGTGCAGGTGGCGGAAAACCGTTCTGCGCCGGAAGTCGACGATCACCGAAAAACAGAGCAATTTCTGAAAAGTGAAAAGCTTTTTTACGCGCATTTTCGCGCCCACGAAACCAAAGAATGCGCACGGCAGACCAAAACAGACAGCTGCTCTCCATGAGAAACGTAGCCTTGGAATCCGTTTGGGACATTTTTTTTCCCCTTAGTCTAGTCAAATATTTCTTTTTTTTTTTTTTTTTTTTTTCTGAGGGAAGTGGGAAGGGGGATTTAGATATAAATAATTAAAGAGAAAGGAAAACTATTATCAAATATTAGACAGTCGATTTTTTTCTAGTTCTTAAACAATATGTTTACGGTCAGAATGAAGCAATGGGTAGTGCGTTAGGTTTCTGAACAAAGGGAATTGGCTTCAGTGTATGTGTTGGAGATTTCTAATTTCTGACACCTGATTTCTGATTTTTGATACATTTTGATTCGGATAAAATTATGGTAAAAACATTGTTTTGCGCAAAAATCGTTTTTGGTGCAATCATCTTGAAAACTTTTTTCTTGGAGATTTAGAGGAATGAGAAATTCAAGTTTTAATAGTTTCAAGACTCTCCCAGAACAACAGTTCGTTGTTAATTTAATACTGCATTATGTTTTTGGGTAAAGATTCAACGTGCCATTGTAGCTGTAACATGTTTATTTTTCTCAAACGTATAATTTTTATCTATATGTGCAATAGAGATAATGATAATAAAAACACGATTATTAAAAGACGATTATATAAATGATAATTAAAACGATTATAAGTAATTTGATGAAAAAATATAATGTTAGTGAGAATATATACTGCTTTTAAGATAAGAGCTATATTTATGTTATTGAAATCCTCTTTTTCAGCTATCAAGTTTTTATATTAATTTTGGTATCAAAATTTATTTCGCAAGCTAAATTATTTTCTAAAATATATTTTTTTACTACATGTTTATAAAATATAGTATTAAACTTTTCATAACACAAATAATTTCTACTAACAATAATTCTTGTTGTTATTTCTTATTCCCACTTGGTAGACATCTAGACTAAGCCCACGAACCCGTATGGACACATGGTTGAAGGGAAAGGGGTCAGTTTCTGTTGGATGGAGCACTTGAAGAGAGAAGTCTGGCTGAGCTCCATGACGCTCTACAGTCATATGAGACCGGAACCTACGGCTTAAAGTGAATATCGAACCACTACAAATATCCATGGCATCGCCGGGATTCAAATCCGAAACCTGTGGCACCGAGGGCCAGAGCGCTAGATACACGGCCATTCAGGCCCTATCAATAATTCTTCTTTGTTTATGTTTAACATTAATAAATAATGAAAATCATTATTATTAATAACAATCACTCATTTCAACTAAAAACAAAACTTAAAAAATACAAATCCTGACAAAAATACAAACTAAAAAAATAGCATAAAAATATTATTTGAAAACAAAATGCACAGTCGTAATCGAATGATTCTTTTGAATCGATTTTTTGAGTTCGATTCACTGTCTTCACTCAAAAGTCTCTGAATGGTTCTTTTTGGGTTCCAATGAAATTAATTTGTGGGAGTTGCTTTGGGGTTGGATCAGAAGCTATTAGAAAAGTTGGAAACTTATTTTCATAACATTTCTAGAAAAATACTTATGATGTGTTTTAAAATTCTTAAACATTACCTCTACAGTCTTTTCAGATAGTTGTCCAATGGGTAGCAATACAGATCAAATTATTTCATCTCCATGTATTGACAGTTTGTTCATTGTAAAAGGCGACACATAACTTTTAATCAGTCATAAGGCGGTAGCTAATTGACATTTATCAATTACAATGTCATAAAGCCCTTTGACATAATGGTAAGAATGATACGCATTCGTTTAATATATTCTCAGAAGCTCTTAAACTCAATTAAAAATACAAATCATAAATCAAAGTTGGAGTTTATTTTCATAAAAGCTACGTCCAGTGCATCGCTTTCGCGAACTTATTAAACCCCGATTTGACAGAACCATACCAGAAAATCATGCGTCTCGACTGTGCTACGGCCAGAGTCATTTTTTCCCTCAAATCAAAGGGATTTTTTCAGCATATTAAGACTATCTGTCACTCGCAGCCGTTGATAACGTGTTTGTCTTTCGCGATCAGTCAGAGTCTCTCGGAACGAAATTCGCTCTCCTCTTATCGCTTTCCCCGTCTGGACGTTGCTTTAGAATCACTGTTTTAAGCCATATATAATCGGAACTATTCTTTTGGACTATCTTTGACAACGATGAAAGTTTGCCTTGTAAGAAAACGAATGAAATGGATGCATTTAAAAAATTATTACTTTTTAACCAAAATCTCTTGCAATAATCTCATTTATTTTCATATTTTGTAAAAAAGAAATAATAATAAGATTCCCCCCTTTTTTTTTAGGATTTTTTTAGGTTTTTTTTTTTAATCCTTTTTTTTTTTTTTTTTTTATCCTGGCTGTTTTATTACGTTAAAAAAATTATTTCCTGTTCTGGGATAATCTTAGTATATGTATCTGTATATGAAAAAAAAATAACGAGTTTCAGGAACATTAGCGCATCACGTAAAATTTAAACAGAAATATCTGACATAGTGTGAAACTGATAATATTTCAAAAAGGAACAGATAGGAGCAAGATTGTATTTCACAGATTTGTTAACCTGGACTTTGGTAATATCTGATGATTTGGATCTATTTGAGCGGACGATTTTAAGGGCTCTTCTTGGAGGTGTTAGGAAAGTTGGAGAAGATGGTACAACGCAGAAATATATAAATGCTATCAAGAACCAGATATTATAAAATGTATTAAGATCAATAGATTAAACTGGGCTGCTCATGTAGTTAGAATGAATTATTGAAACCCTGTAAAAAGGCTCGTTTTGGCAAAGCCACGGGGACAAAGAGGAAGAGGACGACCCAAGTTGCGAGGGATAGACGCAGTTGAAAAAGATTTTGCTGTACTAAAGGGTAAGAATTGGAGGACCTTGTCACCCAGAGAAATGCATGGAAATCTTCTTCGAAGGAAAGCCTTGCCCACCCTGGGATGTCGTGCTATTGATGATGATTTTGATTTGTTTACCAAATATTATCTATAACAAATATGCAAAAAAATTTCTCTGTGAGGTGGGATTAAATTAACTATTTCTCTTCTTTAAAAAAAATAAAAAATAAAAAAAAAAAAACAAAAAAATCATTTTGAATAAATAATAATAATAATTTATCATAATTTAATAAAAACTAAATGCTATGCCAAAACTACAAAATATTGAACTGAAGGATTCGAATTCATGAAAAAAAATATATAATTCTAATAAATGCTTTAGCGCTGAAAAGCTGCGAATTTTCGAATTTTCTGATGAGAACACGAGTGTCCTCATAACAGAGTGCGTAAGAGAGAAACTATTCCTCTTCCAAAACTCTAACCAAGTGTGAAGGATGCAGAAACTTATGACATTTCAAAAAATAAACAAAAAATATCTTGACATCCAAATCTCGTTATTCGGTTTTCTGCCAACTTTCCAAGCATTCTGCCTCCCTGTGCATCTGCTAGATCAGCGATCACCAAAACTTTTTTTCATCGCGAACCCTTATTAATAATAACAAGTAATATATAAAAAAAATTTTTTAAGTCAATTCCACTTTTTTTTTCCCACTGTATTGCAAAAAGTCCTTTGTAAATAATTTCATTCATTTTTTTTTTTTAAGTTTATCTGGCGCCATCTATTGCTAGATATATGCAACTTAAATCTAAAAAAAAAACTAAAATTAATTAATTAAATTTAATTACTGAATTAATATTTGAAAAACTGTATTAACATCTGGTGTCATCCACTACAAGTTAAAAAAATGCATTTGAACGTGAGTGGATGAATAAAAAGTATTTTATGAACGATTGAAAATTTGAACAAGATATATATAGGGTAAGTGTGAGCTAATAGAAGGAATTGAATAATAATTAAAAATTGAATCCCACATAATATGTATTATTCATTTTATATAATTTATCACATACTTTTTTTTTTTTCCGACTAATTTAGAAACCATGAAAACTTTTTAGAACTTTGCTGCATTGGATTTACTTCAGATAAAGGAAATCCTATGAAAGGATACGTATATATTTACTAATTATAGCTGGGCATATCCCCTGTAGCGATTTTCACACAACGCAAACCTTTCCACAATAGCCCCTAACGATACTTTAAAATTCGTCTGCCCTATCAGGTGTCGGCGACCCCTACCCCTGTAACAGGATCGGGATCAGGCATGCATGCTTTATGTAGGGGGCCGCCTGTTCTAAGCACACACAATGACTTAGTCGTGAAAGTGCTTCTGTGGTAGCCCAAAGGGTAGGGGGACTGAGGACAATAAGAGCTTAAGGGGTCGTCCACAATGCGATCGACAATGGAGAATCGTTAGTACCGAAATATGATATAGTAGTCGGCGGTGTTCCTGGATTCGAAGTGGTTTTTGCATCCGATTTGTAAATGTGGATGTTAAGACTGGGTCTTTTGGGGATTTTTTTCCTTTCTGTGCTTCTACTTCCATTTGAAAATTGTATGTTTTCAAGTTGAAATCAAATATTAATATTAAATGAAACGAAGTTCATACGTTGTCTTCATATCTGTAATGCTGTATTTTATTTTGTTGTGTTTTATGATGTGTTCATTGATGTTTTTGCTAGGTAATGGGGCATTTAAATACAACTATTTAAAATAAGCTGACATGAGTGTGTTGTTTGAATGGGTCTTACTGTCGTTGAGCGTTATAAGCATTTTCATTTGTATGTTTTATAAATGTGATTTAGTTACCTTCAAAAGATTCCAAGGAATTCAATTCTTAGTAGAAATCTCAATCCTCTTTTTTATGTATATATTTCAACAAACTGCTTTTGATCTATGCATTTTAGTATTAAATAGTATTTAAATTGTTTTATATAGCCGCTATAATGTACTATTAACAATAGTTTGATTTGTCACTGCACGGCCATTTTATTACGGAGAATCGTTAGTACCGAAATATGATATAGTATTCGGCGGTGTTCCTGGATTCGAAGTGGTTTTTGTATCCGATTTGTAAATGTGGATGTTAAGACTGGGTCTTTTGGGGGATTTTTTTTTTTTTTTTTTTTTTTTTTTTACTTTTACTATTTGAAAATTGTATGGTTTCAAGTAGAAAGCAAATATTAATAGCAAACGAAACGAAATTTCATACTTTGTCTTCATATCTGCAATGCTACATTTTACTTTGTTGTGTTTTATGATGTGCTCCATGATGTTTTTTGCTAGGCAATGCGGCATTTATATAAAATGAGCTGGTACGATTTTTTTTTTTAAATGGGACTTACTGCTGTTGAGTTATGTAAGTATTTTGTTTGTTTTTATCGTATGCTACAAAATGTGATTTAATTACCTTCAAAAGATTCCAAGGAATACAATTCTTTTATTAGATGTGTGGTTTGGTTTGGTTTGTCGCTCTACAGTCATCTTGTGCACACGAGGGCTAAACAGATTGGGACCTATAATTTAAAGTGGATTCGGAACCACTCACAAACACCCATGACACCGCCGGAACTCGAACCCGAAACCTGCAGTACGGAGCACCAGAGCGCTAGCCACTCTCTTTATTAGAAGAGCGGCCTAGTGGCCAATTGACTAGCGCTTTGGCCTTCGGTACCACAAGCTTCAGGTTCGAATCCCGGCGGGGGCATGGAAATTTGTGAGTGGTTCCGAATCCACTTTAAACTGTAGATCCCGGTCTGTTTAGCCCTCGTGTGCACAAGATGATCGTAGAGCGACAAAACCAAACCAAACTTTATTAGAAGAAATCTCATTCCTCATTTATGTATATATTTCACCTAACCGCTTTTGATCCATACATTTTAGTATAAATAGTATTTAAATTATTTTATATAACAGATAAGGAAATATCATAATGTGTCATTAACAGTAGAGTATTTCCCATGGGAATAGATTAATCATTTTCCTTTTATTGCTTTTGGGAGAAATTCCTTTTGGTTATATTCTTTGTATGGTACAAGTTCAAAAATCTAGAAATGAGTAAGGATGTGTTCCAAGGTACCTTATAGGATATTTTTCGTGGGGAAGGATTAAACATTTTCCTTTTATAATGATACATGACACTAAGTTATTTGGTTTGTCGCTCTACAGTCATTTGGTGCACATTTTAGACTAATTAGTCCGGGACTTACAGTTTAACGTGGATTCCGAACCCCTAACAAACATACATGCCACCGAACCTGAAGCCTGTGGTACCAAAGGCCAGAAAACTAGCCAATTGGCCAGCAGGACACTTACTATACAATTTTCATTGTGACGTCAAACATGTTCCTGATTATGATCCACATTCACCATCTAATCATTAGTTATTATTTAATTATACAATCTAATATAGTATACATTTGTACATATACACTTTACAAATTGTTCTTATGTACTATTTATATACACTCATGTCCATAAATTAAGGATAATGAAGTTCAGGCAAAGAAAGAGACAGAAGCAAAACAAATTTGACTTATTTGTAAAGTCTATTTATTAAACAAACGTACATGTTGTTCCAGAATGACATCCCGATAGATGGGCCTGTCATCGTTACACTCTGAATATGCAGGTCAAAAATTCTGGAACCAAGAATAATTCCTCCCAAACGAGCCATCCTGCACCCCGTAACGGTGTCGTTCAGTGGTTTTCTTTGGTGGTAACGGGTACCTGGCGCTTCCATATGAAAGTCCGGCGAGAATCAGACTGCAAACTAAACCTGGACTCGTCGGAAAACATCACACAATACCACTGTTGCGGTGTCCTCAATGCATGCTTCCTCTACTCCAGGTTAATCGCAGGCGACAGTGAGTTGCGGTAAGTGGAACACATCTGACAGGCCTACGAGCATATAGACCAATGTGCCCTAAGCGTCTGTACACGATCTGCCTTGAAACTGTCGTACCGGTAGCAGAAGAGAGCTGACGAGACAGGTCTGATGCTGTGCTCCGTCTGTTTCTTTTGGCAGTAACTGCTAAATACCGGTCCTCATTTGGCGTTGTAACTCGGGGGCGACCTGACAACATCTGTGTAACATCTACTCCCATTACCATCATCTTGGAATCGTTGCCAAAGCCTGGAGATGACACTCTGGGCGATTCCAAGTTCCTCGGATACTTCCAGCTGGGTATGTCCCCATTCCAGTCGTCCGATACTACCACGTGAAAAATCATCCAAATGCTTCCTTTGTGCCATAACTATGCGGTTATTACACTGAAAGGCTTTTAAAGCGCTTGTGAACAATTTTACTTACACTCTCATCATTGTGACGTACTATCCGCGCCATCTGGTGGTTTCCTGTAATTGGCATATTCTTCTTCAAGATGTGTGTGATAATTCTACAGGTGAAATTTTTATTTTAGAGTTCAATTTCTGTGTGATTCTGAATTATCCTTAATTTATGGACATGAGTGTATTATACCTATTGAAGCATTTATACTTGCTATACATGCTTACATTATCAGGAAAATCTGTTGCTTCTATTACTTGATTACGGTCACTGACATGAATATAATGGATGTTAAGTTGTCAAAATAAGAGGAAATAAATTGGCGGAAAATAATTACAAGATAAAAAATATTTACTATCGAACGTAGGGGACATTTTGTTCTGTGTGTCAGAAAAGAATCCCTTCTAAAAGACAAGCACCAGCTGCTACAACTTTCGTGGTAGATAAACAACACACGGATATTACCAACAAGTATTTAACGCATGCATATTGTTAGTGAAAAGAAGCAGCTTCGATAGATGCAGATGATTGGCTTGCGAAGGTTCAATATGAAGCTAGTGTAAACAAACGTTATTTTTTAAAAGCTATAACAAAAATGTAACACAGAAGCATATACAGAGAGAGTGATAGAAAGCCATAGAAAGATTGTCACAATGAACGTGAAATAATTGGTGTATGGGACACATGCGTCTCATCCTATGTATCATAGCGATAATTGTTGTTGCAACGCCAAGACTCTTCGAAAGGGTACACCAATCTTTCATTCACATGTGCAACCTTTCAACATCAATCTGAACTTCTATTTGTCTTTCTTCTTTCGAAATAAATCAGACTGTACACTTTATGAATCAATTAATTCTCTTTCTTTAGCTGTTGGACTTTCTTTTCGCTGTTCACATAATTCATATATGTTTCCAAATGAATCGTGAATTCAATAGAATTTGTTAAATTTCTTTTGAAATTCAAAAATATTCTCTATCTATCCCTTTCTACCCTTTCACATATAATATAAACAAGTAAACACACACACACAAAGGAGATATATGTAGTTTCGCACACACACAAGGAGATATATGCAGTTTCTTATAACAGTGTCTTAAATTCATGATTATTTTGTTAAAATTTTAAAAGTTATATTCTTGGTTGATTTTTTTTTACAGTATTTAACATGTTCATTCCTATGTGGGTATTGATAAGATGATAGTTCTTGAAGCTTTATTGCATATAGTCCTATTGAGAATACTCCGCCTTATGTCGGAAATTATGCAGTACTGACTCATCAAGCAATCACGGCTTCATTTCACAACATGGTACAGTAGAAAAGTGAATTCCAGTTTCTAGAGAGATCGACCCAGAACTTTTCCCTCGACCCAATCGACTCCCCCTTTCCCTTCCAAAAACGAAACAATCCATAAAAAGCCCATCCTCATTCACCCATTAAGTCTTCCGAATGCTTCTTAAGGTTTCCCGGCACGTTCCTCCGCACGTTCTTGGCGGGAAAACTACAAAACTGCCACAAAACAAATGAATTAGATTACCGGGCTGCACCCCTTTTCTGCCTTAATGAAGATAAATTACCCGGCGGTTTGGAAAACCCTTTGAACTTGAGGGGTGGTTTTTGGAAACCCTCTTTTCCCCCAAGAGGTTTCCGAATTTCGAGTCTGAGTTTGGAATCTTTCCTTTTAAGAATCGTTAATTATGATTTCTGGCAGGAAATCTCTTCCTTTGTAGTCCTTCGAGGCTGGATGTGGTTTCGAACAGTTGGTATTAAGATCTTTCAACCCCTTAATACTGTTTCACCTTATCGTCTGATGCTTTTCTT
Organism: Caerostris extrusa; assembly: GCA_021605095.1. Lineage (NCBI taxonomy): Eukaryota > Metazoa > Arthropoda > Arachnida > Araneae > Araneidae > Caerostris > Caerostris extrusa. Next base: position 15,242 of record BPLR01009356.1, on the reverse strand, counting down.
GGGGGAGAAGGGATTTTTGCTTCCATTATGGAGGGGAGGTTAAGAACTCGGCACTTCTGACGGTTGCAGCAATGAACTGTTTGTTCTAATTTCGTTTTCTGGCGATTGGTGTTGCAGCTTCTGACTGCCAAATGAGCCGAGATAAAAATGGTAGAACGTTTTTATTCAGAAGTTATTCTACAATATTGCATATTACTATCAACCATCACGTAAATTATGAATAAGAAAAAGTCAATACTTTGTATTCTCAGAATGCTACTAATAAGCACTGTTGAGAGAATTCACTGTAATGAGAATGCTACTAATATGTATCTATTAATAATCATTAACAGGGCAGTTACTTTATAAAGAATATTCGTGATTTCTTTATTGAATATCAAACGAGATTTACTCATGTAAATTCAATACAGTAGACAACAAGATAAATAAGTTACCTAAGCAGTTATTCTACACTATTTCATATTACTATCAACCATCACGTAAATTATGAATAAGAAAGTCAATACTTTGTATTCTCAGAATGCTACTAGTGCGCACTGTTATGTGCTTAGAATGCCACTAGTGCACTGCCCACACAGTTATGTGTAATTACACATAATTGTGTGGGCCTGATGGCCGAGAGGCTAGCGCAGTCGGCACCACAGGTATCGGGTTCGAACCACGGCTGTGCCATGAATGTTTGTAGTGGTTCGGATTCCACTTTAAACCGTAGGTCCCGATCCTAATAGGATCGTAGAGCGTTGCTACGGTAGTGTTACTCTCGTCCGTAGCATATCTTAAAAGCTACACGTTCACCCTGGATTGTGCTAAATGAGTAACAGCGGTGCAGTCCTTGCTTGTGGCATAAAGATTAAATGTCTTTGTATTGCCAGCTGCATTAGAACAACAACAAAAACAATTACACATATCTATTAATAATCATTATCAGCGCAGTTTATTTTATAAGGAACATTCGAGATCGTTTTTTTTTTTTTTTTTTTTTTTTTTTTTTTTTTTTTTTTTTTTTTTTTTTTTTTTTTGTATCAAACGAGGTTTACGCATGCAAATTCAATACAGTAGTAAATAAGATAAATAAGTTGCAAATTTAAATAAATAAAAAAGATTTGAAAAGTGAAAGGAGATCGAGACGATAAACAATAGAAAGACGACATGAATTATAAACAAAAATAAAAGGCAAAAATTCGTTACAAGTTTTGGAAGCATGTTTTTGATTTAGAAATTCATTTACATTTGGAATTAATTAAACGTAAATTAAATCTTCATACGTAGGATTTAAACAGGGGTTCTCAAACTTTTTGAAATCGTGGCACATTTATAAACCTACAAATAATTGTAGTCACCCTATATATAACTCTATATACAAATTTAATTTTTGTAAATAGAGTTCTGTAGATATGTATTTAATGCTTGTGAATAAAAATAAAAAGTTTTCTCATGAACCTGAAAGGGTCCCTCTTCTTGAAACTGCTTAAGTCTAGTATAAGCCGAGACGTTAGAATAACTCATTTTCCTTTTTCCAGTTGCATGTTTTTTAAGTTTAAGTGTTGTTTTAGGTTTAAAAAATAATTAATGATTCTTATAATCAATTCTGTTCCTACATTAAAACTCATTTTATTCAGAAATCAACATTTACCTAATCTGTAAACAATTTTTCAGCATTCTATTTCCAAATTGTCGTTTCAATTTTTTTTATTTCTAACTAACAGATGTGGTCTGATTGCTCAGCTTCAGTGAAATATTGCTTCGTTTTTTTTTTTTTTTTTTTTTTTTTTTACTATGATTAACAATTTAAAATAACATCAGCAAAAAGTTTAAAGAAGTAAAAATAAAAGTAAATGACAAATGAGTAAGAGAAGGAAAAGTAAAAGTTAACGTTTAATGAAATTATGCTCACATAATAACGCTAAACTTAACGTGACGACAGAAAGTCGAATATTAGAGAGTTTTTGCATACCGTACGTTAGTTACCGTAGGACGTCCGTTAGCTTTTTCTCCCTAGTGCGCATGCTCATAGGAAACATTATTACAGATAAACATGCGCAATTTCCTATGAGCATGCACGCTAGGGAGAAAAGCTAACGGACGTCCTACGGTAACTAACGTACGGTATGCAAAAACTCTCTATTATCTTCTAAAACCAAACATGGATTTTGTGGCATTTTAATATTATCAGTTAGCGTATTTAGGGGGTTTTATAAACGTTGAATTTTCTGGATTCAAAGTATCTAAAACTAAATTCAAAAGTATCTATTCACTTTTTATAGGTTGAAAAGCTGCAAATGCTTAAAAGAAAAAAAAAAAAAAAATAATAATAACAACACTGAATTTTATTAAAATTCGATTTGTTATATTTTCAATAACAAATATAAATATCGATGTGCAGTATTTTTAATCATTCCAAATTGGTTCAATCGATGATTTTTTAAAGAGTTTTTATAGTCAGCGACAAGTGATGTTTAATTCTGTTATTTTTAACCGAAATCACTCATTAAAACAATGATAATAACAATAATAATAATAATAAAGATACTCTACTGGGCCGATGTACAGATTACCCAAAAAAATTGAGAATTTAATTTAAGAACAAAACGCATAACAGCAATCGTAAAAAATAAAAAAAACTGTAGAATTCCAAACGATTTCTTTTTCTTGAAAAATCTCCTTTTCACTTTGAAATAAAAAATCTTCTTTGCTTTCACCAGAGGACCTTTTAGAACAATGTTACATTGTTTACTTATATAATTATTAGCTCATGAAAGAAAGTTAAAAAATATGTATAAAAAAGTTTGTGAAAAAATTTAAAAACAAAAATTGAAAGTGCACAAGAACTCCATCATAGACCAATACCCCAAAACAATTGTATGGGTAATAAATGTTATGCATAAAAAAATATGAATTTAAATAGGTATAAAAAATTCATGACAGAAAGTTTAAAAACTTGAAAGGATCAAACAAGCCACCCGTTCTCAAAAACAATACTCATAATTGTATGGTTAATAAATATTACGTATTAAAAAGTCCATGAAATAAATTTAAATATAATAAAAACCCATGTATAAAAAAAACTCGTGAAATAAATTTAAATATAAATAGGTATAAAAAAGCTCGTGAAATAAATTTAAATAAGTATAAAAAACTCATGAAAAAAAAAAAATTTAAATAAAAAAAACTCGTGAAATAAATTAAATGGATATAAAAAAAATTCGTGAAATAAATTACAGGTATAATGAATGTCGTGAAATAAATTTAAATAAGCTATAAAAAAGCTCATGAAAAAAATTTAAATGGTTTAAAAAAACTCGTGAAATAAATTTAAATGGATATAAAAAATAAATTTAAATAAGTATAAAAACTCATGAAATAAATTATAGGTATAATTTAAATGTATAAAATAAATTTAAATGGTTATAAATTTAAATGGCAGCTCGTGAAATAAATTTAAATGGTTTTAAAAAAAACTCGTGAAATAAATTTAAATGGGTATAAAAAAACTCCTGAAATAAATTTAAATGGTCTTAAAAAAATTCGTGAAATAAACAAAAAAAAAAAAAAAATTGAAAGCAGTCAAATAAGCCACTCTTCCGAGAAAAATACCCATATATTTTATGGATAACAAAATTCGTGTAAAATCACACAACACGTTCATAAAATTGACGAAGATATCAAACTTTACGAAACCGCCTTCGATCTAACTAAAATTACAAATCTAACCTCTCAACCCTCTTCCGAAACGCGATGGAGACAACACACTTTCCAATTTCCTGCACCACCGGAAAGCCGTGTCCCGATGCCAGTTTTACAATTCTTGTCGGCAGACGATCTTTGAACCGTCTTCCAGTGAACCAACAGCTGATCCGCGATCTTCATCGATTCGGTAGGGATGACAGTGGCCGGGGCCCGCCAGCCAGCGGTCAAAGGGGAGGTTCAGCCGATAATTACCTGGAGCGAGAACGCAATTAAAACACTTTATCAGTTATTCCAATAAGTTGTCGGGCAGCTGTGTTGTCGACGGCGGAGTTGATACCGATCGCGGAATCGATAAGTTGCCACGGATCATGGTAGATCGATCTGTTTTGTTGTACTACAGAACTCGGATGACCGTTTGGTGAACGATTTATGGAGATGTTTTTCGGCGTTCTGGTTCATTGTGTGGGTGATCGAGCGTGGCCAATAAGTCGTTCTCTCAAAGTTGGAGGAATTTTTTTGGTGTATAATAGTATCTTACGTAAAATACAACAGAACAATGGTTCTTAAACTCGTAATGTGATGTACTTCTTACAGTAAATTAAATTACTTTAAATCAATTAGAAAATTAATATGGAAGATATTTTTTTAAATAATACAAGCTTTATATATGTATAAATTTCAAAGACTAATACAGAAATTTCTAGTTCATAGTCTCCATATTATGAATTGATAATCACATTATTATATTTTTCTTATATACTAATATGAGTATTATTATAATTTGCGTATATACTGGTATGCTTATTATTATAATCTGCATATTATGAACCTTTTAAATTTTCTTGATGCGAATTATAGACCCCTTTATACAATTTTAGGTTATTATTATTATTTTTTTTTACATGTCCAAAAATACTAAACTTAAAAAAAAACTTTGTGTGAGAGAAAAAATAACCTATCTTTTAAGCATAAAGAAACATAACAGTATGGTAATGACTGAAAACTGGCTTGAATCCTATTTTGGGACTTCACTTTCACCAAATCGCCAAACCAGTGATTATATGCAAAAAGTGGAACGATGTCTATAAGCACTTCAGAAGAATAAAGCAGCTTCGTTTATCAATCACTACGTGCGCAATATTTTTTAATTCTTCACATGGTAGGCAGGCACTAAAGTTGCTAGTTTGGCGGAATTTTTTTTTTTGCAAAACTGGGGTTCTAAAATAGGATATTACCGAAAAATGACTGGAATGAAGTTATAGTAAAAGTTAAATTTGCTTTATACAAATCCAAATTAATAATTAATTGTGACACTAATCAACGTTTGATCTCTTTAATCAACGTTTGAGCAAATATCAAAATTAAAAATCGCCAGAAATGTCGGTTCTTTTGTTTCCACTATTTTAATTTTTAAATATAATTATCTTATATATTTATAGTATCAAAAACGCTCTTTAAAACTGAAAGGATATTTTGTTAGTTTTATGTTATAAATATAAAAATATAACTTAATTGTTATAGTGTAAGTCAAAGAACAGGTACGAATCTCGCCGCGTATTATATACGATATTGTGGATTACAAGAAGGAATTTATGTAATCATCCTCTGATTGGTATGTATTTTCTATTCACTGTTAACCAACATTAAAATTTAAAAAAAAAATTGTCATATTAATTTTGATTCGAAAAATTTCATTTAGTTAATTACCATTTCTTTAGTGTAAATTGCCAATTCTGTAAGCAAATCTTTATTGAAAATGAAATATTTCTTAATAAATTGAAGAATTTAATTCATTGTATTGTTCTAATGCAGCTCACAAGAGACAGTTAATCTACTTAATTCATTGTACTAAGTGCAATAAATATCGAACGATTATGAAAAAGAGTAACACTAAAAAAAGAAAAACAGAATAAAAAAAAGTAATAATAAAGCAAACGATTCAATTTTAAATCTTGATAGGTGTTCCAAGTGGGAAAATATTTTTTATTAAATACAATTATAAAAATAAAATGACCGATATACAGAATAATGAAATATGAAATAAAAAATAGAATTATCATAACAATATAAGAAAATATTCTTATAAGAAATAAATTATCCATAAAAAACGTTTATTTTTTAGAAGAAGAAAACAAAATAATAATTAAAGCAAACGATTCGATTTTAAAACATTATAGGTGTTGCACGTTTATTTTTAGAAGAAGAAAACAAAAAAAAAAAAATAATAATTAAAGCAAACGATTAGATTTTGAAACATTATAATGTGTTGCCAGTGGGAAAATATTCTTCGATCAAATAATTTTTCAGTTAAGAATGAAATGACCGATATACAGAATATGAAATGTAAAATAAAAATAAAATTCGAACAAGAACATAAAAAAAATTATTCTTATAAAGATTAAATTATATAAAAAAACACACGTTTTATTTTAGAAAAGGAAAATAGTAACAAAAAATAATAATTTAAGCAAGCGATTCGATTTTAAAACAATGGTGTTGCCAGCGGGAAAACATTTTTTGGGCAAATAATTTTTATTTATAAGAATGAAATGATTGATATACAGAATAATGAAACATAAAATAAATATAAAATTCGAATAAGAATATAAAAGAAATATTCTTATTAGAATTCTTAAATTTTATTTAAAAATTAATGGATTGCCATTCGGAAAAATAGTGATTAAGAATAAAATAATTAATACTTTGATAACTAGATTAACCAACCGTCTTTATTAATTGATTATATTTTCTTTACATCAAAGTACCAATAATAATTCCAACCTTAATAAATTCTATTCGAAATCCACGTTAATATTTTTTATTACTTAATAGTATTTCAACTATAAGATTAAAATTATTAACCTATAGTTGCAGTGCAGCCATAAAGTGCTTCGTTGGAGTGTAGGGAAAATAAGTCATATTACTCTACATCTACACAAATTGGCCACTTTTTCTTTCTTTTTGTTCTACCGCCGTTACGCCACATCGATTTATAGGTTATGACCAAAAGATCACGCTAGATACCTACTATGACTAATAGGAAATTATCCGCTTTCCATCCCCTCGTATCCAAATGGTACGGGGGTGGAAGGCATCTCCCCCAACCCTCTTGAGTGACCCCTCCCTCTGACAGAATGAGCCCTTTGAATGGCTGTCGCAGGAAATGCAACGGTCCTTCGATTCGCGGGTCAGAAGGTCACGTGAACAAAAGGGACCTCGCTCTCGCGGCGGGGAGCATATAATTAATGCCCCCTTTTTTAATAATGTCACGCCCTGGTTGAGAAAATTACCATAGAGATGACTTTTGGGGGTTGATTTGTTCTGGGGGGTGTTTGATTAAGGTTTTTTTATATTAGAATCGAACCTTCTGTGATTTTTGTTTATTTTTTTTTGATTTTCGATTGAATGGTCCAAATTCGAAAATTAAACAAAACATAAACTAAATTTTTTTAAATGTCAAATAATTTTTTTTGAAATTTTGAATGATTCACGTCATTCAAATAATGAAGTTTTTATTTTTGAATAAGATAATGAAGTAATAATTTTCAAAAATATTCGTAAACTAAACATTATTTTGATTATTTTGATACAGTATTGAATGGTTCATAATTCGTAAACTAAATTTATTTTTTTAAATAAACTTTTAAATTTTTACACTTGTTAATCGAATAAGATAATGAAGTAATCATTTTCAAAAACATTGAATTAATTTGTAGCTGATTTTTTAATTTTTTTTAAATTGGTTGCATAGTATTTTTTGTACAATATGTAAACGTTGGATACATGTTATGATTGAAATTATTTGATTGACATACGTAAAAATTTAAAAGTTTATTTGTAAAAATTGAAAATTACGGGTAAATGTAACGTCACATAACTTTTTTTTGTCCTTGACAAATACGAATAATTCGTCAATGTCTAATTCAAAATCATCAATAATTTTTGGTAAAAAAAAATCCATTAAAATAAATCCAAGATTTATTAATATACTGCTAAATAAAATAATTAAGTCACCTAAAATTATCATTATGATTTTTGAGATAAAAATTTATAATGATGTTAAAAATCTGTTAAGAAAACTAACTTTCAAGACTTTTATAAAAGTAGAGTGCAAAATGATCTAAAAAAGGCGTAAAATATCAAAATAATCAATTATATATATCGAAGGAGAATTATTATTTGATTCTTATGCACAAGTTTATTATAAAAAGAATTTGTCTTTTTGAAATTGTCGAAATGTTTTAAGTTTTTAATTAAATTGTTAAAATATTTAAAGTTTTTATTGATGAATTGTCAAATGTTTATAATACAATGAAATTTTAAATTTTTAAATGTTTATTGTTTGTTAATTACAGTCGAAATTTTAAAATTTTAAAATTGTCGAAATGTTTTTGTTATTATTTTTTTTAAGTTAAATATTTAAACGAAATTTTTTTTTTGTTTTTTTGTCTTTTTTTAATTGTCGTAATGTTTAATTGTTTATCGTATTGTAAATGATATAAATTATTTTTAGATTTAAATAGTATTCATCATTTCGTTACCACTTAATTTTTTAAAAGTAACTTTAGAATAGCATTGGTGAATAAAAGTTTCAATAAATTAGATAAATATTATGTTCGTTTCTGTTGAAGACCTTTTTACCGAAAAAAGAGCATAATAAGAATATGTATATTATTAAGTAGAATATTTTTGTTTGTTTATTTTTATACAATAAATTTGCAAAATATAAAACAAATTTTAGAGATTGTGCATAATATTTCGATTTGGAAGTCACTCAACAAATTGTGATAACTGTTATGTAATATGTATAAATATCTTGTTATGTTAAATTCATGCATATTTATATGATCAAAGCTTTTCCTTTATTTATAACTGGCACTAATTATACTTTATAATAAACGTTAAAAAGCCTATTATAACTGTAGTGAAACTAACGCATTATATTTACAATTATTCTTAAATGCATTTATAAGAAAAATAATAAAACTAATTAACGCAGCTCAAATATTGGAAGTTGCTTTTATTAATATTTTGTCATAAATTAATGAAATGCTGAAAAAATTTTTTTAAACAAAACCAGTTAAAGATATTGGAATTTTACTTAAGTTAGTATATTGTAATACGGACACATACACATGTATGAAATTATATGGTAAGATAGTTCTTTTAGAATTCTTAATATTTTTTACTGTTAATTATCCCGTTATAGTTAAACAGTTAATTATTTTTCCATTTATTAGCTCTCTAAATCTTGTCTCTAATTCCCAAATAAAAGCAGATAATGGAGTCAAAAATAAATAAATTAAATAAATAAATAGATAAATAAATAAAAAATTTTTAAAAAATAATGGTGAAAAAAATACATAATTGAACCAACACCCGTTCATACGCAAGACAATTTCCTATAGACGAAAATAATTTAAGTCAGTTGTTTTTCATTTCTAAAAGAAGAAAATAAGTTCAGCTATTCAGGTATATATGTTTTTAAAAACCACTGTTTTTCCAATGGACAGTCATTTTGTTTCTGAAACGAAATAGAAACATCCATGAATAAATCCTCGTAATCCAAATTATGCAAGAATATGATTTTTAAGAATATTTCAAATTGAACTTTCGTTGAAAAAGCAACCAGAAGGTTCTACATCATTTTTAGAACAGTCGTATGAACAAAAATGCAGACCTTTTTAACTGACGTACAAATAAAGCAGCATTTTAATATCCGTTTATATCAATATCTGAGTTTTTCTCCCCACTACTCACGATAGAAGTACCAGCTAAAGCCACTCGAGCGCTGATTCACTGCACTAAACTACCAGGATTACGCCATTGGGTCACAGGAACCCTGGGGTTCGCTTTTGTGGTGACACAAAACCTAATCCAGTTGAAGTGATTCAGAGCTCATGCCGTCCATTTTTAAATTAGGCTCAAATGAACATTCTTTTCCTCTACGAGTAGGTTTAAAGCTCAGCTGTATGAGTTTTTGTGGGTCAAGTTCTCCAACAAAAAGCGAGCATTTGTGTATGTATTTTGACAAGTTGATTTTCTTTAGAGTAGTAGTAGATTACAAATTGAATGTGAAAATCAATTACGTATTGGAAAAGTGATTTTTGATAAATAGCAGTTATTAACAAAATGTGAAAATTATATGACCAATAGGGATTGCAATATCGGACCAAAGTTCAATACCGGTATTTTTAAGATCGTAATACCGGGATACCGGTATTAGAAATTTTAGAAAAAGAAAGGAAGCACAGGTGTTTCTTTGTTTTATTTGCAGTTTTATTAGAAGATGTAAATATCACAAAAAAAAATGTGTAACTTATAAATTATGACAGTATATAAAGAATCAAAAAAGTAAAAGGCATCTTATTTATTTAAATAACAAAAAAGAGTGTAAATATCACTATTCAGTCCGTGGTACTATCACACATTTTTGAAATGTGATCTTAAAAAACATAATGCATCAATTGTACTATCATTAAGCCTGGAACGTAATTTTGCTCAAAATTACCAGTTGTCGAAAGCGCTCTTTTCAGCATCTGCGCTAGTTGGTGGAAATGTTAGCAATGCGCCATAAACTTTTTCCAAGTATTTACCTCTAAATACCTCATCTTCAAATAAATCTATTTCTCGTCGGATTGTTTTGGATATAGCTGATTTCTGTATTGTATTTTGGTTTGTTGAAATTTTTTTAATTTTTTAATCGCCAATTCTAATTTATTTATATATAATAAATCTGAAAAATATTTTGAATTCTAAAGTATGATATGCAAATACAATGTGAATAACAAACTCACCAATTGAAAAACTATCGCAATATTACACACTTTTCTTTACAACAACAACCTTGTTTTCACAGATAAGAATTTCTAGTTTTCAGATAAGAATTCTGAATAAGAATTCACAGTTAAGAATTCTGAATAAGAATTCACAGTTAAGAATTCTAAATTTCTAGTAAATACCGAAAAAACGGTATTTAAACTTGTGAATACCGGTATTACAAAAATTGTACAAATGGCTCAAAATACCGGTATTCGGTATCCCGGTATATATCGATATTGCAATCCCTAAGGACCAATAATCAGCAAATAAAATATTTGTCTATATGACACTTTACTAAGAATTCTTGAACAACACATTAAAAACTCAATTTCAAATTAATATTTTATTAGTAGATTTTTTTTTTTTACTAAATATTAGTGATGCAATATTGAAATTTACTTATATCTCGTCATAAATAAATACAAAATGTGATTATAGAAAGTCTTATTAATAGATCATAACTATCTTATTAATAGATAATCTTATCTTACACCTTAAGAAATTAATAAGTCATTCTAATATTCGTTTTTTCATATTAAAATTATATTCCTTTTTGCTAAAAATTTTTAGAATTACTGTAAGTTCCAGCTGCTGATTTTAACTGTTTGATGGCCATGATAAAAAATTAAGGCAAATATTTCAATTTAAAAAAATAATAATAAAACCTTTCAAGCCCAACTGTGTGAATACACCTTTTATTCTTAGCTCTTTTTATTTCTGTGCAATACATAGAAAGGGAAACACATGGAAAAAAAATAAAATGAAAATTTCTCTTGTGTTAAAATTAACTATCATTGATTAAAAAAGATAATAGTTTAAAAACAGATATTTTTTACATAAATATTAGTAGGCTTGATTTGAAAAATGAGTTTTGCATGTGGATTTGATCCAATGAACATTAATTTAGTTGATTTCCATTATTATTTATTTTGATATTCACAAATAACTGTATTTCAATAAATATTAGTCTTGAAATGGTAAGAATCCACCATCCACGATAACTATACAGCGGACCGCACGTGGGGCAAAAAAAAATGTTTAAATAAACTGGATTCATCATGAATTCGCACTAGAACAATACAGAGGACCGCGTGCGAAGAAAAAAAGAAAAATGTTTAAATAAATTTTACTCGAGATGTGTGGCAACAGTAGAATGTTCTATCCTTTTAAGAATTACAAGTTAGCTAGTAGTTGCCTTGCTTTGTAGAAAATAAATAATATGTTTGAAATGTCAATGTCTCATCTCAATTCTAACATTTTAGTAATCATATTCACCTTATGTTCACCATTTTCGAAGTCAAATTTCAATTTTCGTATAAGTTTCAAAGTTGCAGATTACTCAAAATTTAACTAACGTCATTACGTCTTCGATGGAGAATACACCCATGTTCAGCCATAATTTGTATTAACTGAGTAGAAATGAATTATAATTTACTACTATTTTTGATATTCATAAACAACTGGATACCTATTTCAATAAATATCAGGTAGGAAATGAATAGAAACGAATTTTATTATTTTTTATTATATATTAATATCTTCATATATAACATATTCATATTAACATTTATACATGGATATCTATTTCAATAAATATCAAGTATGAAATGAATGGAAACGAATTCCTACTACCATTTCTCTTGAAATTCATAAATAACTGGATATCTATTTCGATAAACATTAGGTTTGAGATGAATAGAAATGAATTTCTATTAGCCGTTTTAAAATACAATTTTTGATATTCAATATACAACAACTTTTTATATTCATATATAACATCATATTCACATTAACATTCATGTATGGATATCTATTTCAATAAATATCAGGTATGAAGAATAGAAACGTATTTCTATAAATATTTCTCTTTTTATACAGTATTTATAAGTAACTGGATATCTATTTTAATAAATATCAGGTTTGAAATGAATAGGAAACATATCCTTATTACTATTTCTCTTGATATTCATATATAACTAGATATCAATTTTAATAAATATTAGGTGGGAAATGAATTAGAAAAGAATTCCTATTATTATTTCCCTTGATATTCATAAATAATTAGATGTCTATTTCAATAAATATCAAGTTTGAAATGAATAGAAACTAGCATTAGTATTATTCGTTTCAAAATACAATATAAAAACCAAACACAAATGACACATCAACTACATTCTAGCATGCAAATATAGTTTTCATTTTCTTTATTTATTCCGTACCTCCCTTTTCTTTCATCACCCCCCATAGACTCTTCACACTGTGAGAGATTTTTGAAATTCTGGTCGAATGACCAAATCCATTTAAAATTCAAGTGTCGGAGATCACGATAATGTACGTAGAAAAAAAAAATACACAATAAAAAAAAAGCAATAAGGGTGTAGGGAAAGTAGGGCCCATGGAAACGGTGACCTTTGGGTTGCGATTTGTCACCCAGAAGCAGATAGGCCACTTCAGTTGCACAATTGCGGTCGCCATGGTTACGGTCCCCCTAGGAATTGCTAGGTAACTCCTTTGTCATTTAACCACGCAACTTATATTTACCTTCCTTCCCCTACACTCACCAGTTCCCCTTTTTTTAGTTCTCCAAGTCATGTCTATTTCATTTCGAAATAAAGATTTGGCAGATAAATTATTTTGAGGCTATATTTTTTTGTTACGTATTGATGTTTTGATGTGTGGTTAAGTCGAGATTAGAATGTTTTTATCATTAAATAAGTAAAAGACTTGCGTAGTTTTAGTAATGTCAATTTTTGTTTGTGTTTTTAATATTTTTATCGCATCGCATTCAACGTTTTTCAGTTCAAAATTATTATTTTTTCAATTTTTAAAAACGGCTATTTTTCAGTTCAATCAGGACGAGTTATAAAAAATTACTACGAACAACAGTCGCAATAATAATAAATTGACTTGCTTATGTTATGATTGTTATGAGCGTCAACATATTAGGGGCTATTAATGTTATGAACATCATCAATGAGAATTATGAACATCAACAATAAACAGAATTTATACAATTAATATTATAAGAAAGATCTGCTTTTTTGTTATTATTATTATTTATCCCCTTTTTTTAAGAAATTCTCTCTCTGTCTTTATTCAATTCCTTCTATTAGCTCACACGCTCCCTATATATATCTTGTTCAAATTTTCAATTGTTCATAAAACACTTTTATTTACCCACTCAGTTCAAGTACATTTTTGAACTTGTAGCGCATGACACTGGATGTTAATACCAGTTTTTCAAATATTTATTCATTCATTAAATTTAATTAATTGATTTTAGTTTTTCTAGATTTAAGTTGCATATATCTATCAATAGATGGCGCCAGATAAACTTAAAAAAAAATGAATGAAAATTATTTATAAAGGACTTTCTGCAATAGAGTGAAAAAAAAAAAAAAAAAGTAGGAATTGACTTGGTTTTTTTTTTTTTTTTTTTGTATTACTTGATTATTTATTTTATTTTATTTCGCATAGCAGTTATCTGTAATCTCTATGTTGCGCAAAGCCGTCTACCTACTAGTAGAATTCTAGGCAGTAGATGTTGCCCTTTTTACTGGGTAAGTTATGAGCTCTACACCTGTTAGTTATGTATTAACAGGGACATGCGGCTTAAAGAAGATTCCAAAGTCGAACTCGAAATTTGTGGCACCGAGTGCCAGAGCGGTAGTCACTCGGCCATCAGGCCCCTCCCAAAACGCCGTTTTATGTAAAAAGTTATATGGAAGCTATTTTATTATTAAGAAAAAAAAAAATTTAATGCATCACAAATATTTGCATCTTTGTACTGAAAATACAGTTTTTCTTTAGCTTGTTTTTAAGTTATTCTCTAACAATTTGATACTTGTGCATTTGGTAGTGTTATTTTCATAGAATATATGCATTTTTCTAAGAAATTTAAGATACAAGAATGTCTTTTAAGCGAGTGCAAAAAAACTACACTTTTAAATTTTGTAAACAGCAATTTGTCATAAAAAAAATTGTTTTTATAGATATATGAGTTCAATAAATCATTGAATTTATATCACAAATGTATTCTAAATCCATTAGTAAAAATCATAGCACACAGAATTACTGAAAGAAATCTGGAATTGGTATGAAATCCGTCTAAGGAGTTGGGTTTGATTTGTCGCTCTGCGGTCATTTTTGCACACTTTAGGCTAATTAGACAGGGACCTACAGTTTAGCGTGGATTTCGAACCACTCACAAACATCCATGTTATCGCCAGGATTCGAACTTGAAGCCTGCGGTACCAAAAGCCAGTGCTGTAATTGGCCATCAGACCACCTCTAAGGAGTTGGGAGCCAGAAATCGGAAATTTGTTTGAGCTACTCTCACTATTGATAAAGAAATCAATCTTAATTAGCAATTTTAAAATGAACTGTCCTTGAATTAATTAATTTAATCATAATATGATAAAATTATCTTAAAATAAATTTTTGCGGAGCAAAATCTTAAATATATAAATATTCTTCTATTATAAAATATATATGAGTTTCACATTGATAAATGGTATCTTCAGCATCATCAGTGGCGAAACAGCCTAATGGTGGGCCAAGGGCTTCTGCCATTTGGCAGATTTCGAGTCAAGAAATGTTATTTTTACGGAGTAAGGTTGTCAGCCCTACGCCCAACGCTTTACATTCATATTAGACCGACCTATGGTGGATTCGAACCACACAAACATCCAGGGCACCACCGGGACTCGAAACCGGAACCTGTGGTAGCGAAC